>CATIWR010109604.1:0-26265 GCA_949677035.1 Omphalea diandra
ATATATATATATATATATATATATATATATATATATATATATATATATATATATCATTAAATCCTTAAATATCATAATTATATACATAAAAATAGGAGAAAACATATTTAAAATAACTTAGGCCACTGGAATTTCCTAAAATTGAATTTTGAATCTTATACATGTACATAAAGAATGACATTTACATAGCATGGGATGGGGAACACATGAGTATTTAATAGGGGAATTAGCATTTACATTAATGGGAAGGTGGAATACATTACGTATTTACATGGGAAAAGACTTAGACATGCTATTTTATGGACTTCAACCTCCCTTAGGAAAGAATGCAAACAAGAGATGTGTCATATTCCAAGATATTATAGTTCCTGCATGCCCCTAGTGGTTTAGAAAGGTTGTTACAATTGATGGCTCCCTCAAGCTTGGGGACAGTTGTCGTATATCTCTAATTTGACATACTCAAAGGTACTTGGCATGCGAGTGATAAACCTTCCACACCATCTCTTAAGCTTAAATAGAGCTTAAGTCTCAAGTTTAGAGAGCTTATTAGTTGTCTAAACAATCCACCTAGTACACATGGTGAAGTGTGAAAACTATATGAATGCAATGGATAATTAACAATAAAGATAATATTGTCAAAGTGACAACATATTGTGGCGTGAAGTCATTTCCATTAGCCTCTAGGTGGAGTCACCATCGTAAGCACCTCAATTTTGGGGCTGCGCTCGAACGAGTACAATCTTGCTTATGGCTCCTAAACATTTAGCAATCATTAAGGGATCAAAAGGATAAGGGTCACACATTGGTAAAACTTAATATGTGGCACGTGTTTGGGGTCATTGAGGGAGCCTCGAAAGGCTTCATAATAAATTGAAGCCTTTAATGAAATCAAATGGCCAATGTAAGCTAATAAGGGATAATACTTTGATACATCCCTAAACTTGATTTGAAGTTGCTATCTGACTTTAGTTGGGATAAAATTTTCAGCGAAAGGGATTTTGAGCCTAATAGGTCAATCTAGAATGCCCAATCCATCTTCACCCATCATATCTCAAGTTCAAGAAATAGGTACAATATGGGAAAAAGGTTAGGCACGACCAAACTACCCAATTTTAGGATCTCACTTTCAAGTATCTTTAGTTCATAATTATAATTTTAGCCTTATTGTTCAATTAAGGCATAATATGTTACCCAAATATATTCATCTCACATATCTCAAGCTCTTCAAAGCAAAAAGAGCAAAGTAAAAAGCCATAAAAGAAGCAACTTAAATAAGCCAAAACATATATTTTTGGTGATCATTGCCTTAAAGATGAAGAACGAGGGTCATTGGTCTTATAACTACCCTTATTTACTGTAGGAGGCTTACAAAACCCTAAAGGGATAATGAAAACACAAATTGACTACATAAGATAAGGTTATCAAAAATAATGTTATGAGTAATGAAGGTGGGCTATATAAACCAACCAATGGCTTGCACAACCCTTTCAAATGTTTATACAAGCAACAATTATTTGTATAGAACTCTACGACTATAGAAATCTAAGAATTAAAAAAAAAAAAAAAAAAGGAAGAAGGGGGAGGAAGAGATGGATCTTTTGGATGCCCTATTTAATGTTTTTCCCTTTCAAAGGCACTTTGATATGTGAGAAATTCCTTTAAATGCAAGTGAATACGATGTAAAAAAATGGTACAATGCTTGGTTTTTACCTTGAATCCTTTGTGTTTGTGTTGGGTATTGATATTTTCTATGAAGGATGAGATTTTTATAAGTTTCAAGAGCCTTCCATCCTCTCTCAATGGAAGAGTATTTATAGAGGTGGAATAAATTCAACTGAGCTTAATGGGTTGGATTCCACCCTATCATAGGACCTCTAAATAAAAATAAGGGAAATTTTGGAGATTAGGGTTTGAAAGTTGTTTGTACAGCCTTAAAGATGTTTGTACAAACTTAAGATTAGCTATACAATCTTTAAAGGCTTAATGGTTCGCTATCTTAAAAGCTTTTTGCTTTTGGACTTTAATTGATTGCATATACAACCCTTAGGAAGTTCGTACAACCCTTTGGAGTTGGTTATATAGCCATCTATGTACAAGCGATAGTTTCTCTCCCTAAATGTCTTTCAAGGTTTGATTGAATGGAAGTTGGGTTTGATTTAAGGCTTTTTCTATTGTTTTGCTCGCTTCTTAGGCATTATTTCCTATACTCTTTAAGGACAAATTCAAGTATTTATCACTATTAGGCTTGCATCCTAAATTCCTTAATTGTAAGGAAGATTGATGATGTATTTTTTTTTAGCATAGGTGTGGATCTTTTTTGTAAGTCTTTCTATTGCCCTGATGAATGGCTTTTGATAATAAAGAGGAGACACAGTGAGAATGCGATAGCGGCCAAGGATAACATTGATGTGATTGTTGGAAGTGATGTTGTCTCTTGGTAATGGACATTTTTGATAGCTAGAAGCATTCTTGTTAAGGAGTAAGGAGATCAAGATATGGATGAGTTGAGTTACGACATTGATGGAATGGGATATGCTTGTGATAATGTGAGAAAGAGAGGAAGAACTTGTTAGTGGTGGCTCTTTATTATTATTTTTTCATAAAAGTGTTGTTTGGGATATGTATCGGTAATTAAGGATTTGGTGGTAGAGGTATGTATGGGTATGGGTAGTTAAGAAAACTAAATTTAGAAATCTTATAAGGGTATTATTGATGTAGCTATATTCCTTTCCTTTCCTTAATTTGTTACGGATTTAGTATTAAATCATCTTTTGTTGATATTGATCATGATCATCAGTTAAACAAATAGGAAAAAACAACAACAACAATAACAACAACAACAACAACAACAACAACAACAATAACAATAATAATAATAATAAATAATATGGCCTGATAGATTATCAATTGGATCATTATTATTAAACCATTCATTTAATATTATGCATTCAGTATTGAACAACAACAACAACAATAACAACAATGCCAACAATAACAATGGCGATGACAATGACAACAACAACAACAACAACAATAATATGGAAGCATATTTGTCATCAAAAATAAATTATATTTTAAAGACATGTACACTATACTTTATGAAACACAAAACATAGGCACAACCAATTCTCATTCATTTGTGACATAAAAAATACGAGCAAAAAAAAGTTCACCGTAGAGCCACATGAATCTTATCTACTAATAGACCTATATTAGGCCGAAAATTTCATATGGCACATAAGGTTCATCAGGATCTATTAATTAATAAAAAAATAAGTAATCATAAACATGTTATGTATTGTTTGTCAAAGCATAACAAAAAATGCTACAAAATATCCCTATCATCTAAGCCATAAAATTGCCTCTAAACTTCAATTATGTGTCTACATCTTATTCGTAATTCCTCTTTCTAGGCATTTCTAGAACATTTACTTATTGTAATAATTGCTTAGCAGGTTTATATGCAAGCATCTATGGCTTAGGTAGAGCTTTGCTTGACTGATGAACTTAAGGCTTATTAGATGTTACTCTAGTTAAAAGACATGATGCTTTAAAGTTGGTATGATAGGCCTTTTGAAATTCCTAGCTTATGCATCTTCTTTGATACCTCATTTAAGCCTGCAAACTTTATAGGCATTTTACTCCTTCCTTTATCCTAGTATGAAATAAGATATAATAGGTTCACTTCAAAAATTTCGTACAAGCAAACAAGTCAAAGAAAATTATAGATTATAATACCTAATTTATATTAGAAGATTTATTTCCATCATTGCCCTCATCTGATTCCATCATAGCTTTGGGTAAAATCTCCATATATTCTTCAGCTTGTGTTGAACTAACAATATAATACAATATGCCTTTAACATGTTCATAAAATACTAATCTAATATACAATATAATATATACCTTTAATATGTTACAATTACCTTAGGCATTGACTGTAGGGATATCATAGGGATGTGACAGTAGCCATATCTCTCTAATTTAGGTGATCATGGTGAAGTATTTTTTGTATCAGTCATAGAAGGAGTAAATATACAGTCATTTGTGGTTCAAGTACTCCTTTGTGACATAAATTAAGTATAACCTGTCAAACACATAACACAATCTAATGCACACACATACACATAATTAAATTTATACAGTCACATTAGGCATCTCTCTTATAGTACAAGGATTTGGATTAATAGTGTATGTAACCTTGCAAGTGCATAAGTCGCCCAAGTAATATAATGACAAGTAAAGTTTATTCCTACGAATATTAGTTCTCACAAGAACCAATAAGATTCGATTTTTCTATTATCTAACAATCAAGTAATTAAGAAGGAGATAATATAAAAACTGAAATTGCAAGAATAATTAAATAAAATTGATTTTGAATTGAAAGAAACTCTTATGAAAATGATTTTTAAGGAATTTGAGTCCACCACAATACTACTTCATGCTTACATCAAAAGAATTAGTTTAATTGTGATTGAGTTGTGCTTGAAGATAAATTTTTTTAAAAAAATTCAATAGTCTTTTTTAAGTAATATTGAGTCTATTCTTACTAAAATTATACCTACTTTTGTGGTCACACAATTCAATAACAATGCATTAAACTCTATGAATAATTCTTCAACATCTCTAAAAGGTGAAGCCTACTTTTGTGGTCTCAATCGTTTAGTTTAATATATTAGGACTAACTGTGGACTTCCCCTTTCATTTCATGATCCAGAGTTTTAAGGATTGCAATATGTGGCCATCTTATATTCATGTCAACAAAACTCAAACACATTAAATCAAGACATCCATCACAAATTGAAGCAAAGTCTTTTCATATATTCATGAAATAAGTACTAGGTTTTCACCTTAATCCCTAGAATTAAAGAATTAGTTTAACATGAAAGAAGAAAAAAAAAAAAAGAGGAAAGAATTCATCAATTTGAGTATAACAATTTTTCTAAAGAAAGAGTCTTGCTATCCCAAAATCAATGAAAACTAAGAGAAGAGCTCTTTTTCTACCCAGGACTCTCTGTTGGAAAAGGTCATGTGTCATCTTAAAAAGGCAAATTGAATTAGCATTTAAATCTAGATATAGGGACTTGCATGGCTGATGCCTCAGCCCATGCATAACCTATTACTACTATTGACTGGTTAACTATATTGGTCAATGCATGATCTAAATCATGGGCCATTCAACACTGCTAGAAATTGCAATTTTAGCTCCATGTTGAGAAATTCCTATGCAAACATAAGATAATAGAAAATTAACTAATTTTAAAATAAAAACACTATAAAAATAAAAAAAAATTCCTAATTTATAAACCCAAATATGTGCAAAAATTATTTCTATCAAATTCCCTCAAACTTAAAGTATTGCTAGTCCTTTGGCAAAAGAAAGAATAAACAAGAGAGCTTCCCGAATCATAAATTTAAATCCTTCAATTTAGGAAGCTCTATAATATACTAGCACAATTAGCTCATAACAAAGTTTATAACATTAAAGCAAGCAATTCTAAGTATAAATTAACCTAAAAACATGCAAGAACTATAATACACTTTTTCACTCTTGATGCAATATAAAAACAAGCATAACACAAATTGGAATGGTCAAACCTTTTCTTAAAACAATGTTATGCATAATCACATAGCAAGAGCATATAATGAATCTCTACTAATGTAATTACATACCTCATTAAGGATCAAAAGGTCTTTATTGGCTTGTAATGTGGCTAAGGGAAAAATGGCTTGCCAAATAAAGGATATAAAGGTGCAATCAAGAGAACTCCAAAAATAAAAATAATCAAGGCACACTAGAGATTCTTATATGTTCTCAAAATTTCACTTGTTTTGCTCACTTCCTTCTCTTTCATCCTTTAAGAACAATCACTCATTTAATCATAATTCAACATAAGTCTCAAAAGCAAGTTGCTAACATAATGCTCCTCACTTGAAATTATGAGGTCCAAGTAATTCAAATATTAAAACTCTAAAGAATTAATAATTCTAAACTCTCTTTTACTTTTCTTTTTATTAGTTTTTCTTCTTTTCTCTTTTTTTATTTTTTCTTTTATTTTTTTAAAGAAACTTAAACCAAATAACCAAAAATTATATAGATTCAAGTATTACACTTTTCAAATTTTTTTTCTCACAAATCAAACACTTGCACATATACTTAAATATACACAAAAGGGAAACTCCAACTTTCTCACCACACATGATGAAGATTTTACCGCCACTTAAATACTTCAATCCTAAATTCTCTTAGTGGGTAAGCCATGATGATGGTTATACATTTAAATTCTCTTAGTGGGTAAGCCATGATGATGGTTATACATTGATACGGTTAAGGGGGAGTAAGAAAAAGTCTTACACACACTCTTATAGTGTATTTCAAGGCTCAAAAATAGTGTTAGGGATGGAGACAATATAGGTATGGATGGGGCTAAATATGCTAACAGAAGGAATGTCTAAATCATTTCCTTGATCAAGTGTGAAGTAATATTTTATCTTAAAAGTTTGTATGCCTTGTTCTATAATTAGTGAAAAAGCTTCTAATACATTAGCATACATATGATTGAATTTAAACAATCAATTCCTAGATGTAATGATTTAAGCAAATTTTTTAATCAACCTAAACAAGGAAATCACTTACATCATTTGTCAAGCTTATTCTAATGTCTAAATTTTTCAACAAGATAATCATACATATTTCTATTACAAGTATTCAAAAATTCAAAAACTAACAAAGTATGAAGTGATCACACTCAAGTCAATTCTACTTCACTTTTAGAGCAAACAACCTACCCAAAAAGGAAATAAACTATTGAAATAATCCCAAATCAATAAATCAAATTTTCTTTTTTACAATTTACATGAATCTTAACCACCAAAAATGAAAGAATAAATAAAATTCTAATATTCACAAAATAATAAAAGATTGAAGAATTAACTTAAGGCTCTCCCCCAAATTTAAATGAAACATTATCCTCAATATTTAAAATAAAAATTTAAATGCATGGATAAAAAAAGTTGCTTCCCTTCCAAGTGACTCAGGTGTGACTTAGTGCCAATCCAAAATTAATTTCCATAAGTGTCCATTTCATAATATGCCATTTCTACAATTCAACCTTTCCTTCACCAATGAAACAGTAATGATGAGAGTAGTGCACAATATAAAATAGTAAATTAAATTATATCTTAGTTAATTTTTTAAAAAATAGTTCCTAACAAATGTGCATAGGTCATGTTATAGGCCATGCGCCTTGAATTGATCCAAACAACATGTCTATAGTACTCAAATAATCCCAAACATTTTTAATAAACACACCAACATTTGCACAACAATTTATCACGATTTTCAGCAATCACAAACACATCTCCACCTACATAAACACTCTCACATTCACAAAAAACACATAACCATTAAATAAAATCACAATCTAAATACCCAAAATCTCTAATTTTTACAACTACATTCTCTATTAAAGAAATGACAGTCACACACATATCAAATTAAACTCATCCATCCAATTAACTAATATTCTTTCTAATTTAAGAAATACCTAAACTAATAAAAATACTTAAACTAATATGAACCTGTAACTATTGAGAATCCAAAATACCAAAATAATAGAACCAGTAAAATACCACATTAACTATTTCAAATTTAAAGGAAGTAAAAGAAAAAAAATTAAATTAGAAAAATTTTATTGTTCGTGGACGATTCTGCTAGAACCCTATTTGTGTGAAATAGGTGGTCAATTGATCTTTGTAAATTTTGATCTAAGTGCTCTATTATATGGTGACTTCAACTATTTTTCACTTTTTTCAAAGGGGAACTAGTAGGCTTTCTTTTTGAAACACTTTTAGTGATAGACATGGTGGGGTTTAGGTAGTTTTTGAAGGAGAGAGAAATTGGGTATGTTGGGTGGGGGGACACAATAGTTGTGAATAAGGTTTAGGGTTTGTGTGTGTTAATGTTAGAAGAAAAAATTGGTATTTAAGTGAGTTGGCATCTAACATTAATATGATTTGAAGCATGGCCCATGAAACCCTTTTCTATTTCAACTTGACAAAACCAACGATCTTGCTTTTGGGTAGCTACACAGTACTATTGAGCTCCTACATGGCCCATTACATGGCCTATGCACCATGTTTATAACTGACATTTAGTGTTCTTCCTCCATTTTGAACCCTATAATTTGTTGTACCCTTTAAAATCACAACTACTACTGCCCCTAGCATATTTGCTCTAAGATAACCTATAAATAACCAAAATTAACTCAAACTAAACTTAAATAAAACAATTTAACTAATAATTAAACTAACAGAACTACTAAAATTCTATGAATTAAACACAACAATGATTGAAAAATTCTTTTTTAAAAAACATGATTATGCAAAACTTTAAATAAACAACTAAAATTACCAAAACTACTAAACCATTAGGTTGTCTCCCAATAGGCACTTGTTTATAGTTATTAGCTTCACTTTTTTTTTTTTTCTAATTTCAGCTCGTGGGTGTATGTCAAAGAAGAATTTCTCCACTTTGCAATGCATATCCATAGCAATGTGGCTTTAAATATTAGTCACTCACTTTAAATATTTTGATACCCTTTCCTTATAATTCCACAGCTCTATGAGGAAAACCTTACACCACTTTGATAGGTTCGGACCCATGAAATTTTAACTTTCTGAAAAAGAGTATAAGGCAAGAATAACACAGTAGCACATATTGTCCAACATCAAATAAGTGCTAATAAAGGTTTTTATAATGCCATATCTTGATTTTCTCCTTGTATATTCGGGCATTCTCATAGGCATCACCAAGAATTGCATACCTCACATGAAAAGGAGAAGGTTTTGGCTCTAGAACTAGAGCTTTTTCAATTATGGAGAAAAACCTTACTTTATCCCATACTATTAAGCCTAATATTTTTAAATGGAGAGGTTGCTTCCAAAAATTTGGTTGCACTTACAATTTCATGATCCTCATGTAATGGTGATGCCCCTTGAATGATGCAAGCTTTGAATGGATCTTTGGAATGCTCCTTTTGAAAAACCTCTTAATTGAGCTCATGAACCCATCCCCCTATTGCAATCTTCAATGAAAGAAGGTTGTTTTGTTACTTTGAAGACATTGAACTCCATTGGTTCTCCTATGACGTTTAAGGTTAGCTTTTCATCCTTCACATCAATTACAACTCACGTGATTACAAATAATGGTCTTCAAAAGATTAATAACATCTCTACATCTGCATCCATGTCAAGAATAATAAAATCCAAAGGTATCTAAAACTTGTGTACTTGCATGAAGACATTTTTCAGCACTCTAACTAAGTATTTAATGGAGCAATCCACAAGTTGTAAGGTCACTGTGATTGGTTGGATCTTGCAAAAATTTAATTTCCTACAAATAAAAAGAGGCATTCGACGAATACTAACACGTAAATCTTATAATGCTTTATTAGATTTGTAATTAGAAATTTGGCAAGGAATAGAGAAACACTTTGGATCATTAAGCTTGGGTGACAGTTGATTTTGTACTATAACATTACACTCCTTGGAGAGAGCTATGGTCTCATATTGCCTTAATTTCCTCGTGTTAGACAAAAGATCTTTGGGAAATTTAACATATTTTAGCATTTGAGCTAAAGCCTCAATAAAAGGAATATTTGGGTGAAGTTACTTGAAAATCTTCAAGAACTTAGCATATTGCTTGTCCAACTTGTGCAATTTCAATCATTGAGGCAAAAGGATGGGTGGAACATAAGGTTTTACAGATGGAGGCTTACTTTTTACTTCTTTAACTTTTTCCACATTGTCTTTCTCATCTAGAATGGAATTTAAGGCTGAAACATCACTCTATTGATTAATATTTTAGGATTTTAATGTGTTTTAAGGGCTGCCTTTCACTTTCTACCTCGTGCTAAAGTGGGGGTCAGATAACTTTGTCCACTTCTTAAAGTAAATGCCTTACATTGCTCTCTTGGGCTTATATCAATCTTGCTAGGGAGTATACCTTGCATTCTTACATTGAGATTGTTAGCCAATTACCTAATTTGCATCTCTAAATTTTAGTTGTGTTACTCGATTTGATTCCCCCTCACTTCAAGCTTGTCAAATTTATCTAGCTTATTCTCTATCTTCTTAAACTTCTCAATTAAGAACTTTTCCATGTCTTATGTTTACTTCTCTTCTTGTTGAATTGATTAGGTAATAGGAGCTCCACTCTGTTGCCTTTGAGAAAATCTAAGAGGATGATAAGATTTACTTGATTAGATTGATTGCTTCGTGAGAAGTTGGGATTATTCCTTCTCCAAGGGTTATAGGTGTTATAATATGGATTATTAGGTTTTCTATTGAAATTGGAGACATATTGTATTTGCTCAGTTGAATTTTGAACATAATCATTCCCTTTTTATCATTCAGTGCCCATATGTCCTTCCTTACACCATTCACAATTCAATGGTGGGCTATTAAGTGCATGTGCACTCACACCTTTAAATTTTTTTGCAAGAACATCCACTTTAGCATTTAACATGGTATAAACATTAATATCATGAACACCCGCAATTCACTTTTCAATCCCCATTTCATTTGCCCATTGGTAATTGTTTAAAGCTATTTTTTTTTATAATGAAAAAGCTTCATTAGTTGATTTTCCCATGAGTGCACCTCCTGCTGTAGCATCAATAGTAATGAAAACTAAATGGTTAAGTCCATTATAGAAGGCTTGGACTATCAAACAATCTGGTAAGCCATGGTATGGATACCTTTTCTGTAGTTCCTTGTACCTCTCTCATGCTTCATATAATGTCTCCCTAGGCTCTTGTACAGTGCTTGTAATAGCATGCCTCAATTACACAGTTTTACATAGTGAAAAATATTTGGCAAAGAAAGCTTGTTAGAGATCTTCCCATGTAGCAAATAAATTAGTTGTCATATAATTGAACCATTTCTTAACTTTATCTCTCAAGGAAAATGAAAATTGTCTCAAGTGGATTGCATAATTTGGTGTCCCATTAATTTTGAAAACTACACAAATCTCAAGAAAGTGACAACATGAACATTAAGGTCCTCATTAACTTCACCCTCAAAAGTATTTTGTTGCACCATTTGGATAATCATCAGTCTAATCTCAAAAGTATTACATGTAATGGTAGGTCTAGCAATGTTTGATTGAGTCCCATGAATGTGTGGCATAACAAAAATCTCTCAAGGCTCTTAGTTGCCTTTCGTTGGCCATTGTGGCTTTAACAAATTTGTTTTTTTTTTTTTTTGGATTTGCCTTTGAATGTGAAATGTGCATTTCATTTCAGGATCAAATTCAAATGATTTTAGGCTTTTTGAATATCACATACATCAAGTGCATCACCTATCAAAAGAAACAAAATGCAACTATACTCATAAAAATTAAATATGCATAATTTAAAAACTAGATTAATAAAATCTTAAGTGAAATCGATATTATGAAAAACCAATCCCTGACAATAGTGCCAAAAACTTGTTGCATATGTAACCCTTGCAAGTACACAAATTGCTCAAGTACCATAATGATAAGTAAAGTTTGTTCCCACGAGAATTCATTCTCATAAGTACCATTAAAACTCAAATTTTCTATTATCTAGTAATCAAATTATTAAGAAGAAAATAATCTAAAAATTGAAATTGCAAGAATAATTGAATAAAACTAAATTTGAGTCAAAAGAAACTCTTATGGAAATGACTTTTAGGAAATATGGGTCCACCATAATACTACTCCATAATTATATCAAAAGAATTAATTCAATTGTGATTGGGCTGTGCTTGAAGATGGATATTTCTAAATTTTCCAATACTCTTTTTCAAGCAATATTAAGAATATTCTTACTAAAATTATGTCTACTTTCTTGGTCACAAAATTCAATAACAACACATTAAGCTCAATGAATAATTCTTTAAGATCTCTAAAAGGTCAGGCCTGCTTTTGTGATCTCAATCTTCTAGTGTAATATGTTAGGACTTATCCTAGACTTTCACTTTCATTTCATGATTTGGAGTCTCAAGCATTACATATATACTATCGTCATACATATAAGTTGACAAAACTCAAACACATTAAATCAAGACACCCATCACAAGTTAAAGCAAAGTCTCTTCATATATTCATGAAATAAGTACTAGACTTTCACCCTAATCCCTAGAATTAAAAAATTTCTTTAACATGGAAGAAGAAGAAAAATAAGCAAAGAAAAAATTCATCAATTTAGGTAGAATAATTTTTCCAAAGAAGGGGTCTTGTTATCTCAAAATCAATGAAAAACCCGAAGAGAACATCTTTTTTTTTTTTTTTGCCCGAGACTCCATGTTGGAATAGTTCATGTGTCATCTTAAAAAGGCAAACTAAATTAGCCTTTAAATCAAGATTTGATGACTTACATGGCCTGTGTAGTGACTTATGCGCAACCCATGCCTAATTTGCTAATTACGAATCTACTATTATTAACTGGTCAACTCTATTGGTCAATGCATGGTCTGAATCTGGGTCATGCAACATTACTGAAATCACAATTTCAACTCTTTTTTAAGAAATTCTTGCGCAAACAAAAGAGAACAAAAAATTAACTAATTTCAAAATAAAAACACTATAAAAATTTAAAAAAACTCCTAATTTATTGACCCAAAACATGTGCTATAATTATTTTTATCAATTAATTGGCTTTTCCTTTGGTTGTACTGATGAAGCACCACCCTTAATATTTTTCCTATGGCTCTTAAACTTGCTTCTAACTTGCATAATCCAAAAGAATAATCCATGTTATCACACATCAAGGTCACAAAACTACAAATAGAATGTTTCAATAATAATATTAGTAATAAAAGCTAAAAAAACATATAGGTAGTTTATCAACTTTATTATTCATAGTTTCATTTGTTACTTGTATTGCCTCCTCACTATGCCTTCTTTTGTTATGCCTAATCTCTCCACATATACTGCAATACATGATTATGCCTTTCTTAGACACCTTTTATTTTTTTTTTAATAGCATTCTTAATCTCTTTAGGTTTAAGTCTCCTTAATTTTGCCTTTTGATCTTTTTTCTTTGGTTGTGTTTTTAAAGGTGGATGAAATGGTGGTTCATCACTTTTAAGCCATATCTCAATTCCATTAATAGGATTAATATATTAAGAACAAATTTTGAGGTATGTTTCCATAGTGTGGCATTTACACATAATCTTTAAGCTTCTCATTATTCAACATTAAAGCATTCACAACATGTGCACAAGGGAAGCCTATTATTTTCTATCTTTTCCTATTACAGGTTCATGTATCCATGTCAATAACATATTGTTCACATGGCCCTACAACTTGAAACTTCCATTCACCTTACCAATTTGAAGTGTACATGCAACTAAACTCCTTAATCTTATCATTTTTTTTTTTTTGGGAATCTTTAGACATAAATATCATATAACCTTTTTTTATAGTATCCCTCTTAATGTGCAACCTTCTCATCAGTTTTGTCCTAATTATTTCTAACATTATCACAATTTCCTTATCTCTTGGTTGAAGGATGTATTTGTCGAACATTCATAAAGGTTGTTAAATAACATATCGCATCTTGAGTGGGTTAGGAAATTAGACCTTCACCAAAATTTAAGTAGTCTTCTACAAAGCCAGTTATGAGATTATGTATTCCTATCCTTTAATGAATCCATTATTAATGTGTATCTTTGAATATAACTAGCTCTTGCATAATCCCAAAGCATATCCTTTAGTTTCTTTCCTCTAAACTTTTTTCTAAAAATGTTGTATAGATGTTTAACATAATGCATTTTTTCAGATGTAGGAAATAATTCATCTAAGGCTGGAAGAAGACTCATAAAATTAGTTACATATTAGTCACACATATTAAAACACCAAAAGAATATAAGTAAATATTATATTTAACTAACTTTTGTTAGTCTAATATAAAAGTCTAATGTCATAGGTTTCTTTACATATCTAAGTCTTATGGAAGCAAGGATGGAACCAAATTGCTAATGCCAATGGAAAGATGCAATCATTTGCATCAATAGCAACTATAGATAATAACTATTTATCATATATGCCCTTTAAATAGCTCCCATATATATTAATCAAGGGCCCATAACTTGACTTAAATGCAGTCTTTAAGACATTGAGACATATATTAACTCTTTGGAAAATATTTTTATCATGCTAAAACTCTATAGTATTTTCATGATTTGTTTTAAGGATCTTTAATTTATAGTGCTTCAACCTAGCTATCTGGGCTTTTTCATCACCATCAATTAATTTTTATACAAAACTCTTAGCTCACCAATCTTTTGTCGAGTAATATTAACCCGGTAATTATTCTTAACAATTATAATAAACCCATTTAAATTACATTTTGTTTCTAACATAAAGGTTTTGAGGTATCTTTTGGCAAGCCATTTGGATATCACATGCCTAACATTATGATCCTTAGTGCTCTAATGAGTCACATTCCTTAACTTTATTTGGATTATTGGTGGTTAGTAAACTTTGGACTTGCCCATAAATACCATGGATATCGTTTCTTACATTTGACCTCCCGCCTAAATAAATCATTAGGGATAAACATAACTTGGTACTTATTTAAAATATACCTTCTTAATAGCTTCTCTAAAATGTTTAAAAGACTTAAACTTCAACCTAATAGTTAATGTATGACTAGATTTATCCCTTCCCTTTATAAATTTTGGATACTTAGCCCTTTTACCCCATTATCACCATCATTATCTATATCTGATGTGTTAATGCCTCATAAAATGAATCATATTCAGATTCATTTTCTTTATCTACATCATTGCCAATAGTCCTAAAATTTACATCAATTTTCTACTTACCCTTACTTGACCTATCTCTTGTTATATCCTTATCCATATATTTGTTAAATAAATCATCATCATCCTTTAATTCATAATCACTATCAATGAATTTTATGTAAGGATTAATAGTGTAATCACCATCACTATCATTAGTTTTCTCATTAGTACCATCACTACCCTCATCTGAACTTATGCCCCTAACTAGTACTCCACCCATACCATTGTTGTTTGGTTGGCCACCACTAGCATAAGACACTAGACAATCATGACCATTAATATTGACATCCCCTATACCCTATTACTATTACAGCTCTAAATTGTTCAAAAGACTTAAACTTCAACCTAATAGTTAATGCAGGACTAAACATATCCCTTCCTTCATAAATTCTAGATATTTAGCCCTTTTACCCAATTATCTCCATCATTATCAATTTTTGATACAGTTAACAGCTCATAAGATAGACCATATTCAGATTCATTTTCTGCATCTATATCATTGCCAATAGTCCAAACATTTACATCAATTTTTTACTTACCCTTACTTGACCTATCTCTCATTATATCCCTATGCATATATTTGTCAAACAAATCATCATCATCCTTTAATTCGTAATCATTATCACTGAATTTTATGCAAGGATTAAAAGTGTAATCAACATCACTATCATTAGTTTCCTCATCAATACCATCACTATCCTTATCTAAACCTATGCCTCTAACTAGTACTTCACCCATACCATTGTTATTTGGTTGACCACCAATAGTATAAGACACTAGAAAATCATAACCACCAATATTGACATCCCTCATACCCCATTATTGTTACAGACATCTGAACATGCATTATTTTTCACATTTCTCACATATAAAGAAATGACCTTATTTTTCTCACTATTAAGAGACTTTTTTAACACATCACTGTCTGTCTCTATATTCCAAAGAGACATACCATTTATTACTTCATTCTAATAATAGCTAACTCCTTAAATAGTTTACACTTCGTCTCCATCCTTATAGTTTAAATTAAAGACAGTCCACCATTGTAATGGCTTGAACGCAACTATCCCGCATAACCTACGATTAGGGTCAGACCACATGACCTAAAATGGTTAATCTATGTTACTATAGTAGTTGGGCTCAAATCTATATATGATGTTAACCTTTTTTTTTTTGAACTTTGAGATGGGATTTCTAAACTAATCCTTAATAACCTTAAGTTAACACCTCTAGGCATTCTAAGCACCTTAAGTTGATACCTCGATTGGGAATGTTATAATCTCCCTTCATTGGATCTGTAATACCCTCGTAATGACATAACTTATAATTGGGCTCATGCCACAAGTTACTACCTGTGCTTAGCTAGGATATAGCCCCTAGATATTATGGTTTGCTAGTGCTTCAGTAGTTCTACTTCATCTCTAACCATGAGTAGTCCCTTCCTTACAAGCCCGTTGGCCCTGCCCAAATTTTTTTTATCAAGGATTATTTTAATACCAATTGTAATGACTTGAACCCAACTGTCTTGTGTAACCTACAAATAGAGGCCAAGACACATGGTTTAATATGTTTATCCCAAATATGGCTCAAACCTTTAGATGTTACAAATTTTCTTGTTAACTTTTGATGTGGGATTTTCAAACTAATCTCTAAGCACCTCAAGCTAACACCTCTAAGCATTCTAAACACCTCTAGCTAACACCTTGATTGAGAATGTTACAATCATGGCTACATACATACCTCCATTATGATGCAATTGTCTAGTAAAATACTTAATGATTTTTTTGCATATAATACCAAATAGAAAAATAAACAAATAAAAAAAATTAATATCATCATTATTAACATAAACGACTATCAACTACTTATACCAGCAGATACATTTATATGCATAGAGAGAAAAATAAATAAAATTTACCAGTAGCATATTATACTCAGTAGCATTGTGACAATCACCTTTGCCAACATAGACACAATACTAATGCGTAGAGATAACAAAGTAATAAAATATAATAATAACAACACGTAAAAATATGCATATACTTAACAAAGCATATGCATATACTTAACAAAGCAATAAAATATCATATTGACATTAACATATTATAATAAGAAATCCTAATTGTCTAGCATGGCATTAACACCATCACCAATTAAACCCCACTAACACTAACTCCCTAAAACTTGTATAACCTATGACACTTTATACATGCAGAGAATGATTTTGAAATGTCTAAGCCCAAATTATCATACAAAACCTAAACCCCTAACATAATAAGCTTAGGGTTACTTATAATAATTTGAGGCTTCAAAATCTAAAGGTCTTTTATTCTAATCCATTGTCTAATAATAAAAATTTGAATCACAATTTGTTTTGTTATGACCTATAAATCACAAATCATTGAACTCCAATCATAGCTTTTTCTTTTTTGTCATATTCGACTTTTCTCTTACTAAACCCTATGAAATAGATTAGTGTATCTTATATAAAACCTACCTAATTTATCTTATTATCTTGATACATTTATCATGCCAAAAAATAGGTTATAAGAGGAAATTTTGATTCATCTTGTGATTGGGTGTGGTCGTT
This sequence comes from Omphalea diandra, assembly GCA_949677035.1. Classification (NCBI taxonomy): domain Eukaryota; kingdom Viridiplantae; phylum Streptophyta; class Magnoliopsida; order Malpighiales; family Euphorbiaceae; genus Omphalea; species Omphalea diandra. The sequence goes on from CATIWR010109604.1 coordinate 17,429, forward strand.
CATTGAGAGATGAGCATGGGAGTGAATGGTGAAAAATTGAATAAGTGAAGTTACTATAGTAAAAGAGAGAGGTAAGATTTTTAGGTGATGTGGCAACTTTCTCTATGTCATCGACCTACTTGTTATTAAATTATCCACATCAGCGTTAAAAATTACTTAATATATACATGTCATCACTCTAGTAGATGGAAAGTAGTTAACTACCCGAAAAAGGTTGATTGCAATATTAATTTCAAATTAGTGACTTAACTACACAAAATAATTTTTTAATGATTGAACACAAAAGTCAGACTAAAATATGGTGACCACATGTACAAATCACTTGTGATTGGAATTTAATATAACTTATAGGAAGTTTTCATGCGATTTAAAAGTTAAAAAAACTATAAATTGTTGCTTTAGAAGTGGAGTAGAAATAGTTTCAACAATAATGTTTTTGAATTTCAAGCTTCAAAAATAGAGAATAGTCTTTTAAATAAAGGGACTTTCATTAAGGTAAATAAACAAAACAAATTTCAACTTCTTTTAGGACTTAAAAGAGCTGTAAAAGAATGAGGACGCGTTCTAGCTATAAATGTTATGGATTAAATGGCTAAATGCTAATGAAAAAAATAGTTGGTTTGTTCACACCACTGCAATTCAAAGAAGAATAAAGGTATCAATAGGACTAGTTGAAAGACGGTAAAGGAGTTTGGTGGAAAAGGAACCTTATATTGCTAATATAATGCTTAACTTTTAATTTAAAAATTTTATTCTTATAGATTTTCAAAAAATTATTAATGAATTAGAATTCACTAAAAATTACAAAAAAAAAATGAATGTTGGCTTGTATAGCTCAACTACAAATGAGAAAGACAAAATTGCTACTTCTAGCCTAAAAAGCATAAAGGCCACAAGTTCTAATGGCTTTTAAATTTTTTTTTTCATAGAAATGGCAAGTTATGGAAGCTTGTATTATAAATATGGTGAAATTTTTCTTTATTAATGGCATTCTCCTAATAGAATTATATATAACCTATATAGCCTTAATCCCCAAAATAAAAGTTCTAGTTTCTTTCAACTAGTTTATACCTATAAGTTTTTGTAATTTTGCTTATAAAATCATTTTATAAATGCTCATAAAAAGCTCAAACCATAGACTAATCATATCTCTTAATCAATTTGTATTTATTCCCCCATAGAACAATCTAAGATAACTTAGTAATTACACAAAGTTTTCCATTACTTATGAACTTCTAAGCCTAAGAATTTGCAAATGACCATTGGAGTGGATATGATCAAGGTTTATAATAGGCTTGAATAGGTGTTCTTAAAAATCATCTTTAGAAAGCTAATCTTCCATGAAAAGTTGATCAATATGGTGATACAGTGTGTATCTACAGTCAAATATGTTATTCTTGTTAACATTGTCATTGGGAAATTTTTTTTACCCTTTGGAGGTTTGAGGCAAGTGAGCATATTTCTCTTTATTTGCATCTCTTTGTCATAGAAACTCTTATAGCCTTACTTAAAGTTTAAAGTAAAAAAGGTGTTTGCAAAGGCTAAAGCTCTCTCATACTTATCTTGCTTAACTTGTTCTTTATTAGCAAATGATGACCTTATTTTTTAGAATACTAATTGTGAAGAGGCATAAAATCTACCTTTTTTATTTCCTTATATTGCTCATATTTTGGCTAAGTTGTGAATATCTATAAATCTTATGTTTTATTTAGTATAAGCACTCTTAGGGGGCGTAGATAACAAAATTAGTAATTTTTGAACATATAGGTTATGAAAGGCATTGAAAAAGTACTTAAGGCTACTTATTAGATAGGAAAAGTTAAAATGCAAGCTTAAAACTTTTTTAGAGAGAGGGTGAATGTCACAACTCAAAATTTGAGCCATGAATGGTGTTATGGAACCAAAACACTTTAGGTCACTAAGACCCTTATCAAACCTATTTAATTTATGAAAAGCCTATTTCTTCGATCTCTGATGCCTTAAATCTTAGGCTTATATTACATAAATCATAAACATTACTACATTTTGCCCCATCTTGGATTCTTAGAATTGAACTATTAAGGGATAACAATTTAAGCATTAATCCCAAACATTTCATATATAAATTATTTTTGTACTATATCATGGCCATTTAGTTCACTTTTTAATTATGTCATAACTAAAATAGCCTAGACTTACCAATTGGTCCTTTTTTATTTATCTTTCATGTATATGCGTGTGTGCGTGCCCACACACACACACACAATATATATATATATATATATATATATATATATATTCATATCATAAAATCTCCCATTTAACAATCCTAGAATTATGGGTTTAAAACTTAATCTCATTCTTTCATCAATCTTAGCATCATTATCCTAAGCATTCAACATTTATTAGCATAGGCCATAAACCTCAATGCATTTAACTTTACATTGTAACATAACTATCTTGTAATATATAATTTTTACATAAATTTAGACATTACAAAGATAGCTAAGAAAATAAAACTTAAATCTAAACATTTTGCTTATGACATATATAACTTTTCCTTACCATATATCAAAACATAGGCAAACTATGAGAAATTAATGCAGTGCCTTAATCAAACATAACATAAGTCTTAAACTTAATCTTTAAGCTCTAGCATGTATCCATGGCATCCATCCTCAAGTGTAAGCTATAAAATAATTTGTGTCTATAGGTTGATGAGCTCTTTATGAGAAACTTAGTAAGGGAACCTATCTATTATGCATGGATAAATGTTATTACATGAATGTGTTTTTGGCGAATAACATATCTTTTGCATAACATCCATTTAAGTAGTGTAACATGTTATATACAAGTAGTCAAGTCCATGGAAACCCTACTTAGCCTACATTACATTTATTTCTTGCACAAGAAAGTTATCTCACTAAATGTGCTCACCAGAAAGTTACCTCATCAATCGTGTCATGCATGTATGTCATTTCATGAATTTATCAAATATTATACTTCTTTCGTAGTTAACTATGACTTTTAGGTTTCCACTTTTGAAGTATTCTCACATTACATAGCATTTAAGTATAGTATAAACATTATAACATTTCATTTCATTTCATAATAATGCATATGTTTTTCTATATGAACATATATTAGCTTACTTTGACCTATATACAAAACAATGGCACATATATGTAATGAGCATGGAAAAATATCTAATAATCCCTATCCTTTCTTAGCTTTCCTTAACTTTTTTCCACAGTTAGCATTTACCTTTGGTCATCACTCTATTTACATCTTAGCCACACACATACACAATTATACATGTAACATAACAACTATATTACTATTCTTAAAATTTAGATTATAAAGAGTTGATTAAAATCATTTATTGAATATGTAACCTAAGCATGAAATATAACATAATAGGAAAAAAGCTCGTATAAGGACAACAAAGCCTTACACATCAATCATGGATGAAAATATTCCATCACTAACTTTAAATTTATAACTTAACTACCATTCACTATACTTAGCTCATTTTCATCTCATTTCCTTTTATCTCATTCATGGAATAAACATTAATATCATCATTATTCAAACATAAATATTCTCATATTTATAATCCTTAATTCTTTCTCATAATCATCACCTTGTATTGTTTAACTTATTATCATATTCATATCTCATCATGACATGTATAATCATTAACAAACTTTCACTAAACCTATGAAGAGAAACATCAAAGCTCATAGAATAATCATAATCTTAACATCTAACATGTCATTTAACTCCCCATAATTCATAAAAAAAAATTATTTCTTTAATGATTCATACCATAGGCATCATACACTCTTCATAATTACACCACAGACATCCTTAAGTGTTCTAAGTTTAGTCATGCAATATCATCTCTTAATAATCATTTATATAATCTTAAGGTATCAAAAATGACATATATTATCTTAAACTTACATAAAAATAAAGTTTAATGGATGAAATACTTACTTCTAAGTAAGGAGATGGTACTTCCTCTTATAACTAAGGTTTGGTCCTTTCATGACACCATTCCTTCTTCATTTGGAAGCCTTAAACTTAATGAACATTAGGTGATTTTAAGATGTTTTATCTCATTTTATGATGAAACAGAGAAATGACTGAGAGTTGAATGGAGAAGAAGAGAAAGGAATTGGATAAGTATGCATTAAATAGAGGAATGAGGTATGCTTCAAGAAAAACTTTTGTAATTGGGACTCGTGGCTACCAAAATTGAGGTTTAACTACCAAAAACCTTTGATTATTATTTTAAGGCAGCAATTACCTCGATTGTTGAATTATTCCTTAAAACTTTCGCTAATTGAAAGTCCATGCCACAATTACTACATTTTCACCTCTAAGGGCACTCTAAACTTAATTAAACCTTTCTAACCTCAATTTTTATGCTATGAACATTAAAAAACCGTGCATAAACATCATTTATCCTCCTTACTCTCATCCATAACCATTCACATTATCAATTGAACATTAATCGATCATTAAAAGGTACACACATTACACTTTTTTGAACTTACCCTATGCCTTAGCAGAAACATTCCTTCTCATAACATTTACCATGTCATTTCAACTTATCCTTCTTCCTTACTTAGCACTAACATATACTTAATCTTAAACCTTTAACATCATCATTCATTGATGTACCTTAAGCCTCTTTTCTTACCTATACATCATAGCTTATATGTATTGCTTTATAACTTAGCATCTTTTACCATTATTTCTCTTAATCATGCTTCCTAGCTCATATCATATCTTACTTAATCATCATACTTGTATCGAATTTGGCCTTCTCATATACCTCAATAATGTATAGGAGTTATAATTTATGTAAGGCACCTAAGAATTCTATTTTAAGCCTTTCTATGAACCAAAAGAAATGGATAGAAATACTTCCTACTAATACATGTAAGTAAAGAAATACTATAAAAAGTTATGCTTATAATAATTGTAACATGTACAATGGTAATACCTAAACTCTTCGAGTGTTTTTTTTATTACTAACTCAATAGTTTATTTATAAAATTATAGTGGGAAAGTATTCTTAAAGATAAAAAAGTTAATTGGAAGAGATGATCCTAACTTTCTCATGTAAAATGTAATAGAAGGATAAGTCTTAAAGAGTTAAAAACCTTTAATCTAGCTATACTAGGGAGGCAGGTATAAAGATTAATACAAAACCTAAACAACATATAGGTGAACGTATTGCAACCTTTGTATTTCCCTTATGGTGATTTGTAGGCATTAATTCAAGGTAGGAGACCTTTATGGACTTAAATCAACTTAATTCAAGCTAGAATGTGATCTAAAAAGGTCTAAGGTGGAATATTGAAAATGTGGACATTATGCTTATCTAAACTATTATTTAAGTGTTCTAACTAAATAGCTTTGTTATATCTTCTATTGGACCTACTGATATTGAAACCATTAAAGTCTCAGATTTGATAAACTAGCCTCAATGAAGATGGAAAGAAAGTTTTGTCATAAGCATTTTTAATCTAAATGAGAGGGAAGAAAATTTATCCATTCATGTAGGCCTTCTTCATTATACATATAAAGATATTTAGAACTATAATTCTTATAGAGAGTATTCAATCAAGTATGTTTATCATTTGTTAAAGGAAGGAACTAGTATTTGATAATCAAGTAACTAGCCTATAAAAGCCTGGAATAGTATTTTGAGAGTAAAAGTCAAACGAAAATCATAACTTTGTATGGAAAGTAACGTTAATTCTTTGGCCACTAGGAAACGTTTTTAAAAGACACTTGGCCTCCTCCCTTCTTTATGTAACATATAAAAAAAAATGATGAAAACTACAAATATTTGTTTCCTACTATGATCATGCTAAAGACTTGTAGTCCTAAAGTAGCTTTAGGTATGTTCAAAAACCTAATATGGGTCTTTATATATATATATATATATATATATATATATATATATATATATATATATATATATATATATATATATATATATAAGATAGTGGCATACTAAATTTATCAATTTCTGAAAATTGGATGATGAGGTTACTGTGATGAGTATTGCAAACTTATGTTGGAACATAAGAAAGACTAGAAATGCTACTAGAAATGCTATTACCTTCGATGGCAAACCTCTATGTCCTGATCTTACTTATAAAAGCGGAACATCATATATACTTCTAAATTTAATATGGTCCAACTAGCAATCTCCCTTCTTAAGGCTCCAAAAGGTATTCCAGTTAAACCATTTCATTTAGGAAGCATTATCTCATGATTAGATCAAAATTCAATTTACATATCTCATAAAAAAAAAACACTAATATGAAGTAATGAGTTGTATAGGCAAAAAACATTTTGGTCAAGAGATGGAGGTGAGAGCCCTTAAAGCTAGATGCATTTCATTTCTTTAAGGAGAAGTTATAGCATTATAGGAGTCTATCAAACATGCATTTATTTAGGTGTCAAGAAAATGTTATTTTTGGAGTTGATTCTGTAGTTTTACTAGAGATAGTAAATTAAACTTTAAATATTAGCAAGGAAAGGGATGTAATTGTAGTTGATATTAAGACAAATTGTCATTCTTTTTTATAATTACATGATGAGTTTTGTTAATAGACCTATAACTAAAACAATAGATTTTATAGCTAAGGCTTATAGCTCCTCTTCATGATATTTATTTTTTAGGCTTGTATTTCTATAGAAAGTTTGTGGAAAATCCTATTTGCATATGTTATTCAAATTTCTAAAATACAATAATGTTGTTTGGTGAATTATACATCATTTAGTTAGACTTTCAATTTTAATTTTGTTAACCTTTTTTGGTCAAATGAGTTGTCAATGCAATAGAAGCAACTTATTAGGTATTGGTGTGTGATCCACCTTTTCAAGACTAAAGATCAATAATTTTGATAAATATAAAATTATTTTTTTCCTTTTTAACACTCACAAGAATATTAGTATATTAACAAAACTATTTTTATTGTCAGATTAAATATCCCAGTTAGTCAATCACTATAAGAGTACATCAAAAAGTTGCAAATACATGTTATACATAATAATTATAGTTTACTAATGAACTTTACCAAATTTGGAAAGAAAGAATATGTTACTATAAAATCAAAACTAGATTTAAGGCAAATTCAAGTCAAACTAGATTTAATTTGAAATCATTAACAGCTTAAAGAATATGTTGCCTTAAATTTAATTTGAAGGAGAGTTAATGATTTCAAGTGCATATGAAGTAAGAAAGGTTGCTAGATAATTAGCATTAAAGAGTTCATTAGTGATAACACAAATTATATGTAGGGATTTCTTGCCTTCCTTAGCAAAAAAGAAAAAATTTATGGTTTTATATATTATTGTCCCTGGGCACCAAGAAGGGGGGTTGAATTGATAAATAAAAATTTCAACAACAAGGATAAAGGGAAGAAGAAAGAGTAGGAGAGAGACAACCAATTTATAGTGGTTCGGGTATAATTGACCCTACGTCCACTCCCTAATTAATCAATTGGGAATTTCACTATCTCAATGATGTTTTTAAGTTCACACCCAACTTATACAACTTGTGTTTTGATGGCTAACACACAACCTTACAACAATGTGTTTTTAGGCTAACACAAAACCTCACTCAAGTCTTTCACTAGGCTCACACTTAAACCTTTCTTAAAGTGTTTTTACAGGCAAACACAAAACTTCACAAATTGGTGTTTAATGCTCACACCTAACAGTTACAATTTCATAAAGAAAATGAAGAAAATGAGTAGCAAAGATTAAGAACTTTAATCACTTGTAATAAATTCCTTAGCAACCTTATTCATGGCTGTTTGGTGGTGTATTTATAGCCAAACTACACCAAAGAGACGTTGTAGATCATAGCTCATCAAATCTTTGAGACATGTTTGATAGATTTTGCATTAAATGCTTGTCAAGATGAAATCGCGGTTGCAAAATCCAAATTCTTTAAGGGAAACCCCATTTGTGTCTAACGGCTAGTTCACATGACAACTTCTTATTAGTTCATCAGGAAAATATAACCATTGTCTTTTACCTACTTTCAGAAGTCGCAGTTGCGGTCGCGAGTTTTCTTGCACAGGCTGCGACAGAGGATGCAAATCCATATGCCAAAGTGGTCATCTTTCTTTCACAGGATTCGCGGTCGCTACCAATAAGATGCCTTTGCAAAATTTGACTTCCAATAGTCTTCTGGGACATTTGTCAAGCTGTGGTTGTGGACTTGCTTCCCTCTTGAGTTACTTTGAAATTCGTGGTCGCGACTAAGGCGTGACTTTCACCATGAATTTGTTTGTCACTTTTTGGCTTCTTCTTTTCCAAAGGTCGCGACCGAGAATGACTCCACGATTTTGCCTGCTTGACTCTCAGCATGCCTTAACATGAGTCGTGGTCGCGAATCCTATATTGCGATCGCGATTTACATGTCACCTTGGAGTTTATCAACTCCTTTCATTTCTTCTTGAGAGATTTATTTATTTCTGCAAAATCAACACTTATTTAAAATATTAGTGATGATTAATCTACTTTGTCAAGATCAAAAGAGGTTCTAGACTTAGGATTAACCATTCTAGTCCAATAATCTCCCCCTTTTTGATTTTGACAACCTAGATTGATCCAAAATGAAAAATAAGTGTAGAGAAGTAAAATTGAATCATAACTTAGCAAAGATTCCTAAGTGTAAAATAACTTAGCAAAAAACTTTCTAAGTGTAAAGTTAATTTGCTTAAATTACTCCCTCTTAACTTATGCACTTGCTTACTTACTCCCCCTTAAATAGTTATCTTTAATTTTTCACTTGAATCTTATTTTATCTCCCCCTTTGG
>CATIWR010109626.1:0-31595 GCA_949677035.1 Omphalea diandra
TATCGTATGATTATTTATAAATAAAAATAATTTTTATTATTTTTTTAAAAAGAAAGATTTTCATAGAGTATTAGCTCAAAATGCAAGACTAATAAAATAAATAAAATCAATATCTTATTGTATATTGTGGAGAAAATTGAAATCAGCAGTTAGCAAAATCCGTAGTTTAAAATGTATAATACAAAATTTCAAAGTTTCTAATCTCCAACCAATAGTATGAATTGGGAATCAAGTTTAATTTTGCCAACTATAAGGTAACCTTTGAATTGATGTTTGTTGTAAATATGCTAAAATAGTATATTTACGAAAGGAGCTTCTACGTAATTGATCAGACATTATTTGATTTTTTCTAAATAATTGTACAAGGCTTTTTTAACTTTAAGTTAAATGTATGGGTTGGTAAGGTATGATGATCAGGTCTAGTTATTATAATATCTCCAAGCTATGTTTTTTCTTCATATATTTTTAATAAAATCCCTGACTTATATATATAAAATAAATGGAGCTTCAAGGTAGGATATAGTAGATTAGATAAAAAAAACAGCCAATTCGTATTTGCTTAATGGGAAACGTTCTTCTACAAAAAAATGAAATATACAAATTTCATGATGATGTACAAGGAAAAATGAAAGAAAAAAAAAAAAGAAAAAGAAAACCCGGATTAACTAAAATGAGAAAAAAATAAAAATGGAAAAAAGGATCTTCTTTAGGTATAATATATTTTGTACCACATAAAAAAATTTCCAACAATTGAAAGTATTTTTCTTTGTTTATAAATGTTTTAATGAGATAAATTAACGTTACAAACTACATAATAATTTATAAAGTTTTAATAAGATTTATTAGCGCCATGAAGTGCAAAATAAAAGGTAACTCTATTTTTAATGATTTTTATTAAATGGATGAATATTGACACTATAATGGTGCATGAGGTTAAAATATTTTCTATTTTAAGAATTAAATAATACCATAAATTATTCCTTAAGTACTATATTGTGCATATTCTAATGAAAGCCAGCAAATCATTCAGATTAAGATTAATTGAAGAACTCCAGATTTTCAAGAAAGGCAAAAATACCTTCTTTATAGTTAGACTCAATTAACACTTAAAATTGAGTAAGATCAAATAAAAATTAATAATCTTTCTAATTATTTTTTAAGGACAAGTATGAATCAGACTTTTTTTTGTTTTCGGGAAAACCATAAAACGTACCTTGATTTTAAACAGTTTATTACTCAATTAGGTTGATGTGATCTCAGTTGTGTTAGATAGTATATGTTGTGTCGGCAGTTCGCAGGCGTCAAGATTGCATCATAGATGGAAAAAAGGTGCCTCTTCCGTGTTACCTAAGGCATTAAGGCCTTGCGATACAAATAAAAAACGTGCTTAATTTCTGTGTCCAATAAATAAATTAGATTAGATGGGTGGTTCAAAATTTAGTGAACTATTTAACAGGGAAATCACGTTTGTGATTAAGATGCAAAATTAGACTGACAAAAAAGACTCAGTCATCTCTGACGACTAATTCCAACAATGATCAATCTGTTCATTTGCCGAATGGACGGTTAGGATATATTCTTTTGGGTATCTTCATCCAGTCCCACAAATTTGAAGTCCAAGGAACAATTCCTTCAGTTGGTATATATAGTTTTCTTGATTGACACTTGGGTTCGGTGGACACCATTGGGTACAAATCAAATCATACCATAGAATTCATTAATTTTTTCTGGGTTTTTTTTAATACTTAATTATGTTTACTTTACACTAGAGAATTTTTAAAACCCATCTTATACTGCATATAAACATTTAGTTATTAGATTATTATTAGCTATTTATAACCAGGGAGAGATATTAAAATTCTATTCAAGGAAGTCTGATTAAAAATTGTATATAAAAGTAAAAATAATATTATCATTTTTAAAAATAAATAGTATTATGAATCTGAATCTTGCTGAATGTAATTTACATTGTTTTATATTTTAAATAATTCAAAATTAAAAAATTATATTAATTGAAGAAAAATCATATCAGTTTCTTTTTTCTTAATTAGTCTCTAAAAAGTAAATTTTAATAATTAACATTTTTATTATTTTGATTATTTACTTTATTTTAAAATATTGAATGAAATTGATCATTTTTATTTTAGTAAATTTTTATCAAAGAATTTTGATCTTTTCTTTACTTAACATTCTTCTATAATTACATCCATCAAGTTACATGCATATTAAAAAATTCACTCATGTTAATGAAATGTTTAAACTAATTAACAATTCACAAATAATTTTATATATTTAAAAGTTACACAATGAAAGTTTTTAACTGATAATAATGTATTAGAATATAAACTAATATAATTAAATAAATTTTTTTATTTAAAAATAATGAATAGACATAATTGTTTCAATAAACTAATTCTATTTATTGACAACTAAAAATTATGAAGAACGTGATGATTAAAATTTCAAAAAATAAAAAAATAAAAAAGAATAAATAAACCGGTCTAATAACTAAAATAAATTCATGTGAATAATATGTTCAATAACCTGATGAGAATATTATTTATATTTTAAAATTTTTTATCAATCTTTTTGAGTAAAAGAAATGAGACTTACTTAAAAAATAAAATTCATTTAAGAGAAAATCAAATATATCATGATTGAATCAAACCCATTAATTAATAATTAATAAAATTTAATAGTGAAATGGATCATAAAATTTTGAAAATCTAAATTTTATTGATATTAACTATAAAAGAAACGGCCATAGGGCCAACCATATATATTGAAATTACTGCTATTATATATAAAATTTTAGAAAATTTTCTAAAATTTCAAGAGGATTTTATATTTCTTCAAAAATTTCTATGGAGGCTCAAAAACTTTGAAGAGGTCCTCAAAAATTTCTAAAATTTTAGGAGATTTTAGTGACTCCTAAATTTTTCTAAAATTTCAAAAGAATTTCTAAATTTTTGTAAGATTTCAAAGAGATTTCTAATATTTTTTAAGGTTTTAAAAGATCTTCAAAAAATTTCAAGGCTAAGTGCATCTCCAATAGACTTTTCATTTGAACAAAATTTTTTAATTTAAAGAGTAAATTTTTAAAAATAATCTTCAGTATACTTTTTTTTTTTTTTTTAATTTTAGAATAAAGGGTTTGTTTGTCTCTTTCACTCTTTACTCTTATCATCATTAAAATAATTCAATTTTTATATAAGATATTAATTGATATCTATTTGTTTTTTTATAACTATAACATGATAATTTTTATAATTTCAAAGAATAAAATACTGTTCATTGGGTTCTTATACTATGTACCTATGTCCATATAGCAATATGAATCAAAGCCTATCACACGTTAGGAAAAAAAAAACATGTGTCTTTTCACTTTAACATATTAACGTCCGTTACATTTAGTTAGTAAACTGTGGATTTTTTTTTGTAAACTGTGAATTTATTTTGATATAAATTATATTTATTTTTATAAAGTAGGTTTATTTTTCGTAAATTGTATGTTCATTTTTCATTAAGTATAGGTTATTTAGTAATAAACTATATATTCATTTCTCATCCAAATTTCTATATGATGATTTTGTGAATTTAATGTAAACTATAAGTTTATTTCGTATAAATTGTAAATTTATTATCAGTAAACTATATGTTTGTTTTTTATAAATTGTAGATTCATATTTTTTTATAAATTGTAGATTTATTTTTTTTTTTTATAAATTATAGGTTCATTTTTTATAAAGTGCATGTTTATTATTCCTAAATAGAACAAAAAGAATCAAATATATAAAAATAAAATAAAAAAATCAGAAAAACTAACAACTAAAGATTAAAACAATAAAAACAAACAATGAATTCATAATTTATTATAAGTAAAATGTATATTTATTTTTTTAAAAGTATAAATTCATTTTTTTATAAATTAAAAGTTCATTTTTTGTAAACTGTAGGTTCATTTTTTTTTTATAAAATGCAGGTTTATTATTCCTAAACTAAAAAAAAAAAAAATCAAACACACAAAAACAAAATAAAAATACAAAAAAACTTACCACTAAATATTAAAACAATAACAACAAACAAAAAATTCATAATTCATTATTAGTAAATATAAATTCATTTTTTTATAAACTGCAAACTCATTTTTTATAAAATACATGTTAGTTATTCATAAACTGAAGAAAAAAATCAAATACACAAAAATAGAACAAAAACACAGAAAAAACTAACAAAAGATTAAAATAATAAAAATAAAGATATAATTCATAATTTATTATCAGCAAATTATAGGTTTATTTTGTAAATTCAGGTTCATTATTCATAAATTAAACAAAAAGAATCAAACACACAAAAACAGAATAAAAAACACAAAAAAAACTAACAACTAAAGATTAAAATAATAAAAATAGATAGAGAATTCATAATTCATTATCTATAAACTGTAGGTTCATTTTTTTATAAACTGCAAGTTAATTATTCATAAACTAAATAAAAAAATCAAACACACAAAAATAGAATTAAAAACGTAGAAAAACTAACAACTAAAAATTAAAACAATAAAAACAAACAAAAGATTTTTAACAATCAATAATCGAAGAACAATCAACAACCTCATTTTAAGATACTTCATTCATTGATTGTAGTTGAAACAAATAATTGAAAAATAGATAATTCAAAAACAAATAATCAAAGAATAAATAACAAAGAATAAAAAAATCAAACAAAAACGGGAACAATGACAACAAAAATAGAGAATCCAAAATAAGAAGAAAAAAGAACACAAAAAAAGAATAAAAAAAGAGAAAAGTGTCAACTAGTAATTAATAAATTTCAAAAGCTTACAAATACGAATCTCTCCCAATAACGCTTCATATCAATAAATGATAAACAAAATATCAGGGTCCAAGACATAATTTGGCCTCTTCATTATGCAACTCATCTAATGAAGAAATAAAAGTCTTATTATCTCAGCTAATGGGTCGCTTTTGTATGTCTTGGATTAGGGATCTTAAAAGATTGGTCACTGAAGATTCTATGGATTCTTAGTAGGAGAAATTTATTCTATAAGCCAAGATGGGCATACACCATGGAACCAACTTTCGTGATTTCCAGTTAGAGTAGTTTATGGGCCTTAATAGATCTTAATCTGGAGCCTGATTGTGAAAAATCAACCCACAAACCAACTAACTAAATTTGTACTAATGTACCCATCTCATTTGTCCTTCTTAATTTTTTTTCCCCAATTCTTTACACACCCTTTCCTAAAATGATAATAATAATAATAATAATTTTTGAAAGTAAAAAAATAAGATTTTTGTCATTGTTGGTGGTGCTGATTCCTATTCTTTCTTTTTTGTCATTATTAAGACTAGATATGATTTTATCCTAATATATTATTTCATCCTTTATATAATATTAAAATAAATTATATGATAACATATAGATATAGTAAAATTTTAAATTGTATACATAATTTATTAATTATTTATAATAATTTTTTAAAAATGAAAATCATGTAAAGTAATATTTAAAAGTTTTATTAATTATGGTTTTGTAATATAATATATATATATATATATATATATATATATATATATATATATATATATATATATATATAATTTTGTTATTATATGCATATAAAATAATCATAATAATTTCACTTTCATATTAAAATTTTCTTTTCTCTTAAGCCCATCCTTGAACCAAAACAAACCCTTAAGGCTCTTATCACTGTCACTGAAGATTCCATAGATTTTTTCAGTTTACAAAAAAAAAAAAAACATTGTACAATTGACACCGAACAGCCTCTAAGTTTTCAATCAAATCCCAAACCCAAAACAAAACGTTCAAATTGTTTTCAAATGATCAAACTCAATAAATCAGTTGATTTACAGTAGCATTCTTATTATATCTGAAAAATGGAACAGATCAGTTTCTTGAATATCATACTCGTCCATTTCTTGAAATTTATTATTTTTCATATCATCAGTAGCACCAACGAACACATCTTTTTTACTCTTCACATGATGAATATGCTCAACTCCCTCTTATTCTTCCTTTTCCTTAGCCCAATATCAACATGTAATTGCAATAAAGTTCCAAAGCTTAACACATAAACAACAAGATCTTAAATTACAGTAAATTGAATCAAATATTTTAATAACCAAAATTTCTAGCTTGACCTCTTCTTTCTTTTTTTCTTATGTTACAAAAACCTAATTTTTCGCAGCAGCACCACTCATCGATCACAAACTGCAAAAACTGTTGGTAAGGAAGCAAAGGTTGAGGAAGGACATTTAGATATTAATAAAATTGTGTTGATTTTTTTTTTTTTTTTTTGTCTTTTAGGTGATAGAAATTTCTTAATTTTTAATCTTATATATATATATATATATATATATATATATATATATATATATAACAAGCCAAATACTTCCAAAACTTGACATGTGACTTTTTAGGAGATGAACACGTAGCATAGTCTTTTATCAAAAATATATATATATATAAGTAATATTCAGAATACCACATTAATAGTTAAAATATTTTATAATAAATATCACATTATTTATGGTTACAATATTTAAATTGGCACATTAATGATAAATAAATTTATTTATAAGTTTTGTCACAAATTATTCTATTATCTACACGCCAATATTCAATGTTAATGATAAATAAATTCATTTACAAGTTATGCCATAAATCATTCTATTATTTACACTTTAATACTCAATGTTATTTTATAGTGAATATCATGTTATTTATAGTTATAATATTCAAAATACCACATTAATGACAAATAAATTCATTTGTACATTATATCATAAATTATTCCATTTTCTATATTTTAATATTGAATGTGAACACATACTCTATATATAACCTCTAAAAAAAATAATCAATGATTACTATTTAAAAATTATTGAAAGTTATAATATTCAAACACCATATTAATGTCAAATAAACTCAGTTATATATTAAATCATAAATTATTCTGTTTTTCATAATTACAATATTCAAAATATCACATTGATGTCAAATAAATTCATTTATACAATATATCATAAATTATTTCATTCTACACAATTTAATGCTCAAGATGAATACATACTCTATATATAATACAAATTTTATGAAGGACACTATGCTGACTTATCTTTTTTACTTCACCCTTTATATTTTACAATTTGTGTCTTAGTTCTCCATGTTAACCAAACACCTTATGTTGAGTATCATGAGGTTTGATCTACCTTTTTTTTTTACTCCCATATTCATAACAAATTAAAATTAGTTACTCATTTTAATTATTTGTTTTCATTTTTCATAGGAGATAACTTGCTAAGAAATAACAACAATACTCCTTGATCAAGCATTTTAAATTTTGATAAGAATGACTAACAATTAAGGTGCAAGTATTGAGATTCTGGAACATTAGTTTCAAAAATCAAAGTTTCAATAATACTAATATGGTTTTTCTTGATGAAAAGGTAACTGAACTATATTTTCAACTATAATGCAAAAAAAATAGCATGATATTTTTATTTATTATTTAATTCTATATTAATTTCCTTTCTAACTTCAATATATAAAAACTACATTTATGTCATTTTTAAGAAAAATGTGACAGCTCAATTTCAAAGATTGTTATA
The DNA here is from genome assembly GCA_949677035.1 of Omphalea diandra. Classification (NCBI taxonomy): domain Eukaryota; kingdom Viridiplantae; phylum Streptophyta; class Magnoliopsida; order Malpighiales; family Euphorbiaceae; genus Omphalea; species Omphalea diandra. The sequence continues at coordinate 7,659 of CATIWR010109626.1, forward strand.
AAATAAGAAGGAATTTATTTGATAAAACATTTCAATGTAATACCCAATAAAGAATATTATAGTATTGTTGGAAACAATAAATATATGATCAATTTTTTCAAAAAAGATTGTTGAAGAAGTAAGTGACGATGACATTTCAATTTCAAGACATAGATTTGATCTCTTGGATTTTACAAATCTAAAGTAACGGTGAGGGAAAAATTGCATCCTCACAGATGATATAAATTAACAATTTTGAAGTTTTTGTAAAATTTAAAGAAGCATAGTTTGCCGCATGATCCAAAAAATTATATATCTTGCAGATGTCATTAGATTGATAATTGGAGAAATTGAAGTTTAAAAAATTTTTAGTGCTAACTTGGTTAAGAAATTAGTTATTGAGCTTCAAGATTTGAGGTTCTATATTAAACTCAATATAATTTTTAAACTCACTTAATATTAAATTAAAAAACTCTTTTTTATTTATTTATGCAGAGGTCAAAGAGTTAGAGTCACCGTTTGAAAAGATTTAACTAAATAATATCAAAACCAAAAAGCCACATGCAATAAGGTAACAAAAATCATTGTTTTCATTTTAACATTGGTGAAAGAATTCAATAATATATATTATTATAATAATTATAGTTATATAAATTATTGATTAGTATGACAACATAATATCCAATAAACAAGTTCCATTTGAAACATAAAAAATTAATTTACTAACAATTATAAGCTACTATTGCTAGATTTAAAATTACATCTTATTTATTGATAATACAAATATAAAGTTTAGCCGAAAGTTAAAGATGATTTTGGACAAGCAATTTTTATTGTGTTTGATAAAGAAATTGAGGAAATATTGGGTTTCTCTGCCACAAAATTCTAAATGTGAGAAAAAGAAGTCAGTTATATAATATATTAAACTATCAACATACTATATATGTGGAATAAGAATTTACCACTGAAATCAAATTTTGATTAATCCTTATATTGTTATGAAATAGGATAATTAAACATCACTTTCATTATCATTGCATAACATCGTTGAAAGACCATATTTATTTGAAATTCATATTAAACCATTCAACTTAGTTTTTTCAACTAAAGTTTCACGGTTATTCAAATTATGAAGCACATAGTTCTGAGTAAAAACTCTTACTCTTGATTTCTCTGAGAAAAATAAATCACTTCAATTCAAATTTCATAATTTTAACTAATCTATATAATTTTTGAACAAAATTGTAGGATACTGCAATATAGTGCAATTGATCAAAATTCTATTGAGACACAAAAAGAGCTACCCAATAACATATTATGTTCAATAAAATTCTAAGACATCAATACATTCATTGAAAAATCATATCATAAAATAAATTATAAATTATCTTATTCTCTAAAAATATAACTATAATATATTTATTCACAAATTATGCTATAAATTATACCATAAAATAAATATTACATATATCAATATATTACTAAAACAAATTATTATAAGTATCATGATGTAAAAATAAAAATATATTTAAATTAATTTTAGTAAAAATAAAATATTAGGCTTCAATAATGAAATTGTATTAAACCCTACATATTATACTCCATCTGTTTTAAATTATATGTCATTTTAAGAGAGAATTTTTATCTCATAATATTAGACGTTTTACAATTACTTATGAACATTAATTAATTTTTTTAATTTATCATTTTTTTCATAATAATTATTTCTTTATAAATAATATAATAATTTATAAAAATAATTAATTAAGAGTAATATAATATTTTATTTATGTAATAACATCTATTAAATGTAATATACGTATAAAAACTTTAAACAATATGCATTGGAAATTTTGAATTTTGAATTTCTATCGAAGCCTTTTTTTTTTTTGTAAAAAAAAGCTTCCTTTTTTTGTTGAAACAGAATCAAAGCTTGTGCTCACTGTTGAGGGGTAAAGGAAAAGGAATTAGTTGTATAAGTTGATTCTGACTGTCAGTTTCTTTTTTTCTTCAGCATTATGGTACGAGAAGCACATTGAATCATATCTTGTCTGCCCAAAGGATGCTTAGCTTATGGCATAAATTTGTTATAGCTGAAGCAGAAATTTAGGACAACAGTTACCATTACCAGTTGGATTTATCAAATGATTCTTTTTTCTTGTTAGAGTTGTCCAATTTATTTTTATAAATGTTAACAAATAATTGGAATAAGTCTCTCCTTATTCATATATTTGGGTAGTGATAATGCTGTTTCTTCATTTTATTAATCTTGCTATGATTTGGGGACGTTAAGCAAGAGTTTAAAATGAAACCCAAGAAATTAAAGTGAGCTAACTCCTTTTTCAGTTTAAACTTTGAGCAATTTTTGAACAAAGTGTTACTATTCAATCCATATAGTAATATCATAGCACGTATCACAACCAATAAAGTGGTTGCGCCTTGAATTTTGGAACCTATAATTTGACTTATGATTCTTCTACCGCTTAATTAAATTTTGATAAGAGCAGGATGTGAACCATGGTGTAGGCACTGCTTTGCTGGAGGAATTCAAGTTAGAAATTGAGAGTTTCTTCAAACTCCCATATGAACAGAAGAAGAAACTATGGCAGCAGCTAGACAACCATGAAGAGTTTGGTCAGCTCTTTGTGGTATCGGAGGAGCAGAAGCTAGACTGGTCAGATATGTTCTATATTACCACCCTTCCTCTCAATCTTTGGAAAATTGATCTCTTTGACAAGCTCCCTCCAAAGCTCAGGTCTCTACCTCATCTTTTTTTTTTTTTTTTTGGGGTCAACTGGGCTCAGAATGTTGTTTGAATGTATAACTTCACAGCCTTGGAAATGACTGTACCTCTAATCCAAAGTTAATTTCTTCTAAATGCCCAGAAAATTTCTACTGCAAAGTTATTTGATTTAAGGCTTTGATTTATACTTTCACTGCAAAGACACTTTGGAAATTTATGCTACTGAAATGAGAAAGCTAGCCGTGGCAATTTTGAGTCACATGGCCAAAGCCTTAAAAATGGACACTGAGGAAATGAAAGGGCTATTCAGTGATGGTGTTCAATCAATGAGAATGAACTACTATCCTCCATGTCCTGAACCAGAAAAGGCCATTGGTTTCACTCCACATTCAGATGCTGATGCTTTGACAATTCTGTTTCAGCTCAATGAAACTGAAGGATTAGAGATATGAAAGGATGAGAAATGGATTCCTGTTAAACCACTACCAAATGCTTTTGTTGTCAACATTGGAGACATAATGGAGGTAGCCATGTTTAGTTTGTTTTTGATAAATAAGCTTTAAAAAACATAACAAGTCACCATTCAGTTGTCGATCTTCCTCTGCAGATAGTTAGCAATGGTGTTTATGGGAGCATTGAACACAGGGCAACAGTGAATTCAACGAAGAAGAGGCTCTCCATTGCAACATTCTATAGTTCAAAGCTAGACTCTGTTTTAGGCCCTAAAGCCAGTCTAGTTGGCCCTCATAATCCAGCAATCTTTCGGCACGTTCCATTGGAGAAGTACTTCAAGGAATTTTTTCCTACAAAATTGGAAGGCAAGTCATATCTTGACTTTATGAGAATAGAAGATGGAGAAAACCACATATAAATTGTCCTAAAGTTCACAAGTCCTCTTACATATGTTATCATAAATGCAAGATTGTCTTCTACTTTTTCTTCTTTCTGGAATATATATATGCTCCTTTAAGTTTCGGCATATGCATGAAGCAAGTACTTATGAGATTAAAGACAAAAGCTCCAAGTATTTTGACTGTATTAGATCCCTTGTTGTTGGTTCTTTATCTCACATTGCGGTACTTGATTTGATTGGGTAATGTAATCTCTCCATAATCCATAAAGAAGCCGATATATAATAAAACAAAAGGGGTTGGGTAATTTGATTTTTCCCTTTGTCTTGACTTGAGCTGAGGCTGAAATCAACCTATTAACCCACCCAACAAAGTTTCCTTTTCCTTTTTTTTTTTTTTTTTTTGGTTAGGCCAGTCCTACTATGCAGTAACTCTCCCAGTAACATTTCAGGGCATCTTTTATGGCTAGTTTCTTTGCATTACACATTGTTTATACCATTTGTTTGTATAGCAATATGGATGAGAGTTTGCTAATTTATCAAGGATGGTTGTTAAAAACTAAAGTAACCATAACAGTTCTTTAATGATCTCATTTGTTTATTTAATGTGAAATTATTGAGGAGGTCACATTAAGGTAGCGCCCGCCTAAATAAATTCTCGTCAACATTCAAAATCAGCAACTTGCAAAATCAGTATCCAGTAGTTTCCAGGAAAAACATAATGTTTCTTTGTCATTACATGTATCATAATATATACTTGAAACTTAGATTTTGTCATACTTGTGAGAAATCTGATGACACAGAAACCTTGTTTTTTCCTTAGTGTTGCTGATGTTGACATATTTGCTAGAGAACTGTAGAAAGTATCAACTAGGTTGCTTAATTCAGCTTGATGCATGTAGAAGCATGGTACAGTATAATTAGTGGGCTTAGGTAAAAGCTTAGAAAACTAAGCTTACTTTTGTACTATTTTAAGTAGCACATTTGTGGAAGCATAACTTGTATTCCCATCACCTAATCTTCTTATTTGTTAGCTCTAAAACAAAGTATATTCTTCTCTCTCTGCCCCTCTAAAAAAAAAAAATTGCGTAATAAGAAAAACAAGGAAATGATTTAACGCATACAAGATACACATATTGGTGGAGTCATCATCAGAGGCGATTACTTTTGGAAAATCTATCATGGTACCAAATGTTCAAGAGCACCTCGATATGTAAGACTAGATCAAGACCCTTCAATTGTTTTGGATGATGGATCGTTACATATGTCTGTTCCGGTCATTGATCTTGAAAGATTGATCGTTGGAGATTCCATGGAATTGGAGTTGGAAGGGTTGCATTCCGCTTGCATAGACTGGGGTTTCTTTCAGGTATGTTCTTGGCTGAAATTTTGCGTTCCATCCTTAAGCAAGATTATCCAACTAATTTCTCAGTTTCATTTTTGAGCTATGATTCAACTCAGTGTTGCACCATTAGTCCATGCTAATATGACATCATCATTCCAACAAAGTTTTATTTTAGTTATAATCTTTGAAATTTTGTTTACTTATGATGCATATGATTCGTTTAAAATTTTGATAAATCAGGTTGTGAACCATGGATTCTGCACTACTTTGCTGGAGGAATTCAGGTTGGAAACTGAGAATTTATTCAGACTTCCTCATGAACAGAAGAAGATGCTTTGGCAGTAGCCAGACAATCATGAAGGGTTTGGACAGCTCTTTGTGGTATCAGAGAAGCAAAAACTAGACTGGTCAGACTTGTTCGGTCTTTACACCCTTCCTGTTCGTCTCAGGAATATTGATCTCTTTGACAAAGTCCTTCCAGATTTCAGGTCTCTGTGCCTCACCACTTTTTCTTCTCTTGTTAGTTAAGCTGTGACTTTAAGGTTCGAACTCACAATATAGCAAGGATAGAGTCAGAAAATTTTTTTCGACGATCAGATCTCTTTAAATACTGAATTTGAATTCAAATGAGCTTCAACTACCCATGTTTAAACTCAAATTCGGACAAATTTTTAAATTCTGAATCTCAATGAACAAATTTATAAAATTTTAAAAATTTTATACATTGAAAAATACATAATTATAATGTTTTCATTTTTTAAAAAATAAATATAAATACCGTGACCCTTAAAAAATAGCATAAAAGTTTATAATAATATACCATAATTATATTTTAAAAATAACCTTAATTTTTTCAATTAAATTTTATTAAAATATAAAATATTAAAATCACCTCATGAAAATAATAATAAATTCATGTCAATCTAATAAATTAACTCTTTACAATTAAATTTATGAATTCAAAAGTGTAAAATTATAATTTTTTCACTTTCTAAAATAAAAAACACAAACACTATCACCCCAAAGTAGTATAGAAGTTTAAGAAAATATATCATTTAAATATTGAAATATAAATATAATTTACTCAATTAAATTTTAATAAAATATAAAAATATTATCTCATGAAAAATTCATTATATTCTGTATTTTTCTTTCATCCTTTTCCTTTCTCTTTTCTAGCATTCTCTCTCTCTCGACTCTAGAATGAACAAAAATAATGGAGTTTGATCATTACAATAAGTAATAGAGTTACTGAATTGGAGATAATAGTATATGAAGAATTGGTGATAAAAATTAAAATTGAGATCAAATCTATTAATTAATATTGACCATTTTTTATTATATAAAATTCCACATATATTAATATTTTTAAAAATGTTTAGGAGACAAAAGTATTTTAGAAAAATTTGAGGGCAAGACTATTGAATTCCACGTATATTTAAAATTTTTTAGAAAATTTTGGAGAAACAAAGTATTTTATAAAAGTTTGGAGGGCCAAAGCTATTTCTTATCCTTTGAAACACACTAGTCTTGAAGACTATTTTAGTATTACTAAGCCAAAATTTATCGCTTTTAAATGCCCAAACTAGTAGTGCCTTGCATGGTTATTGAATTTCTCTGTTTTTTTTTTTTTGTGTAGCATTTTTCCTGATTAGTGCATTAAGAAAATTTTATTTTTCTAAAAAAAAAAATTTGTTTTTCAAAAAAATAATTTTTTGTTTGGAAAACGAGAAGTCATTTTCAAACTGTAACGAGCTCATACAAATGAAAAATGAACTATATAAACATATGCATTTATTATTATATAGTCATTTTTGACTAGCGACACTTATCACAAGTTATCATCGATCAATGATGGCAGTCGGTAATAGGCGAGATTCATAAAAATTTCCATTTCAATGTATTTTTTTATGTTAAATATTAAATAATATAATTATAAAATATTTATGATCTAAATTTTGTTATAATCTTATAAATCAAAAGAAAATTAACATTTTTTTTATAATGTATTTACCAATGCCAAAACAAACGGAACCTAAAGTTTTGTTTTTGTACGTTTTCTGTAGAGAGACGCTGGAAACTTAAGCCACTGAAATGAGAAAGCGGGCAGTGACAATTTTGAGTCACCTGGGGAAAGCTTTGAAGATGGACGCTGAGGAAATCAAAGGGTTATTCAGTGATGGTTTTCAATCAATAAGAATGAATTACTATCCTCGGTGGCCTGAGCCGGAAAAGGCCATTGGTATCACTCCACATTCTGATGCTTGTGCTTTAACAATTCTGTTTCAGCTCAATCAAGCTGAAGGGCTACATATTCGTAAGGATGGGATATGGGTTCCTGTTAAACCACTTCCCAATGCTTTTACCATCAACGTTGGTGACATCATGGAGGTTTATATATGCCATTTTTAGCTTCTTCTAAATATTTTTAAGAGACATTCAATACAAACACCACAAAATTACCGTTTTTGGTATATTCATGTGTCAACGCTCCTCTGCACAGATCATGAGCAATGGTACTTATAGGAGTATTGAGCACAGAGCAACTGTGAATTCAACAAAGGACAGACTCTCTGTTGTAGGCCCTGCAGCCAGCCTCATTGGTCCTCACAATCCACCAAACTTTGTGTAAGTTCCATTGGAGAAGTTCTTGAAGGAGTATTTTGCTCAAAAATTAAATGGCAAGTCATATCTTCAGCTCATGAGACTAAAAAATGAAGAAAACATCTGAATGTGCTGTTGCAAAAAAAAAAAAGGAACTTGAATTTAGCTATTGGAGTGCAGTTGCAAAGACCACTTAGGCTCTACAATAAAGAGAACAATGGCTTAATGCATAGTGCATCCTGCATTCTCGAATACTTCAATTATACTTAATGCAGGTGGTCACTTGGTGCATAGGTTCCAAACAAGCTCTGAAACATAATGCATGTTGTACTCATAAATATTTATAAATAAAATAAATGAGTCTTTTTTTAATGGTATATAGCGTTATTCTATGATAGAAATTGAGATTTCAAAGAAATACTTTAAATCAAGTTTGTTCAGGGTACCATTTGCAATTTTGATAGGTTCTCAGCTTGCCCCAAAACTGTGGTGGGCTAAAATACCATCATATGGTTTAATAGAAAGTTGTTAATTTTCTGAATGATTAGCTCACAAACTCCCTGCGACTTGCTCATTTCATCTGGCTATGCAAGAAAACTCATGGCCTTTTTTCCCCTAATAATTTTTAAGCAACTAATCTATAAGAAAAAACAAAAAAAAAAAACCTCCCACCTATTTTAGTACATCATATGCCAGCTAAAATAGAAAAATAGTAGGAAAAAGAAAAGTGTATTGTTTCATTCAGTTTAGGCGTGGCAAACGGTTTGAAGCCGATGATGTCTTGAACCTGAACAAGCCTTTAGTGGAATGATTCAAGTCTATTATAGTTCATAACCGGTTCTGAAATGATTCATAGTTTATTTATGATTCACTATCAGGTTCGGCTCCTGTTTGAATGAGATTTTTTTTTTTTGAAAAAATTACAATTTTTTATCTACATATTTTTTTTTCATTATTATATCTGAATAAAAAGTTTATTTGTATATTGCGTTGACAAATTAAAGTGAAAAATAAATTTGAACAAAATAGTTGAATTTTAAAAATATTATTAAAAAATGTTTAGATTTTTTTATATGATGTGACTCGAAATAATTTTAGAATTGTTAGTTTTAGTGTTATCATTTTTAAAATTTTTAAAAATTTATTGTTTACATTTTTATATGATGTGGCTTGCAATCATCTTAGAACTGTCAGTTTCCTAATTGTGTCATATATTATTATTCACATTTTTTAAAATTTTTTATATGATGTGGCTCGAAATCATCTTATATTTTTTTTAAAATTTTCTTTTTATATGATGTGGCTCAAAATCATCTATGCTCCTTTGCCGAATTCCTAAGTCTTAACCCAAAGCAATTAAAGTTGAATGTCCTAGAAAATACACCCAAAACATAAAATATGTAGTCAAATAACAGAATGGAGATGATCAAGATCCAGCTCATCTTAGCTTCAGGTTTAGGATCGCTCCTTAATTTGTGGTTATTCGACATGAAGGTGTATATATATATATATATATATATCTTTACTTCATCCTATCTCATGAGGTGGGATAAATTTTCTGCTGGGAAATTCGGCATTGTGACGCCACTGTTATGAGAAATAGAGAATCCATGGTGAGACTTTGTCAATTGTGAGCCGTCAGACTAAATATTGAATTTATTTAATTTTAAGTGATTTATTGGTTAAATTTTCTTACAATTTTTTGTACTTTAAATTGATTGCGTGTTTTGAATTTTTTATTGTAACTCTACAAATAAAAATTCAAATCTTTCTCATGAATAAAAATTTAAATTAACAAAATTAGTTTTTAGTGATTATAATAAAAACTAAAGTTTAATAGTCTAATAAAAACTAAAGTTTAATAATTCAGTATTTAGTGATTATAATAAAATTTTGATAATAATTTAGTGACTATTAAAAATATTATTCCGTTACAAGAGAAAATATATGCATGAAGTGCTTATTTTCTTAGAAAATCAATTTTAGATGTGGAGAATTATATGTCATTTACCAACTACGGAATTTTCAAAAAACTGGACTGAGTTCAATTTATCAGGCAAAAACAGTTCAATTCATCAGGCAAAAACAGTATACATATTGACTTGGTGAAACTCTTTCTTTATTGAATTTAATGTTAAGGATATCCCTTATCCTTACAATCACGAACTCAACTGTTGATTAATCCAACCAACTGTTGCTTAATGATATATATATATATATATATTAAGTTAAGGCCCCCTTTTGTATTATTCTCTCTAGCTACTAACCTAAACCACATTTATAACTTTCAAAAAGAACATATTATTCTCTATTCTGTGTGTTGTTTGGTATAAAGTCTCCTTCAAGCATCCTAACCAAACAAGCATTTATTCTCTCATCAGCATTGAGTACTTATAGTTTCCTAATTTCCTTCCAGGTCATGATCACTCTATATATAAACACCCTTTCTAGTAAGTTAATCCACCCATAATAATTTAAAAACTTCTTCTACGTTTCTGCTTCAAAGATGGCCGCTTGGTGCATAGTCTCCATCATAGTATTCTTCAACGCTATCTTTGCGGGTGCTTTCATGGCTGCTTGGGCTGGTAATTTCAACCAAGTGGTTGACCTAACATGGGCGGAGACCGTGCTAAGATACGGTGGTGATGTTCTCTCCCTTACTCTTGACAAGGCCTCCGGCTCCGGCTTCCAGTCTAAAAAAGAGTATCTACTTGCAAGAGTAGACATGGAAATCAAGCTTGTTGCTGGCAATTCTGCGGGAACAGTCACTGCTTACTATGTGTGTGTGTCCTCTTATTATTCGTTTATATATGAATAAAAGGTATTACTTTTGATTTATTTTTTATGGTAATTTATTATTATACTTATATTTGATTGATGGGTCGTAATTATATTTGATGGGTGTGCAAATATTTATTGATGTGGCCTGTTATGTTTACTGCAGCTATCACCACAAGGACCTTGCCATGATGAAATTGATTTTGAATTCTTGGGAAACCTTAGTGGAGACGCTTATATCGTCCACATTAATGTTTATGTACGAGGCCAAGGGAACAGGGAGCAACAATTCCATCTATGGTTTGACCCAACTAAAAATTTTCACCTCTATTCTATTGTATGGAACCCCCACCGCATCATGTAAGATATTGCTTTTCTTATTTATGTATTTTAATTTTAAAATATGTGTCACCTGATACATGTTACCTACGTTAATTTTACAAAAATAGTTGGATTGTAGGGAGTAATAATATTTTCCATCTCCGTAAATGTGCAACATAATATTCATCTACCTAAGTTGCTCTTGATCCTATTTTCAGCTTCTTGGTAGATGGCATCACAATAAGAGTATACGAAAATGAAGAATCTATTGCACTTCCCTTCCCCAAGAACCAGCTCATGAGACTATACTCTAGCCTCTGGAATGCTGATCAGTGGGCTAAAAGAGGTGGGCTTGTGAAAGTAGATTAGACTAAGGCCCCATTCACAGCATACTACAGAATCTTCAAAGCCAATGCATACACGTCTTATTCTTGTGCTTCAGAGATAGCGACCTCCATGACAAGTGATAATTGCCCAACTCAAGGGCTTGATGCCAATGGTCGAAGAAGGAGGCTTAGATGGGTGCAAAGGTATTACATGATTTACAACTATTGCACCTATTATAAGCGATTTCCTCATGGTCGTCCTCGTGAATGCCGGCGTTCTTCTAGGTTCTTTTAGACGAAATGTTAAAAGAAAAAAAAAAAAAGGACTCGTTATAGTTTTGGTTTGATTTTTGATGCATATGCTCTGTCTAATATTTAAAGTAAATTAGCCTTCCTCATAGAAAAACAAAAAATTAGTCATTATATATATATATATATGTGTGTGTGTGTGTGTGTGTGTGTGTGTGTGTGTGTGTGTGTGTGTGTTTGAGTGTATGTGTGTGTGTTAGTTATATTCTTGTAAAAAAAAAAAAAAGAAAAAAAAAATCTGTATGTTACACTATAAGAGATTGTATAGCATTCTATCTGACAATCGCCTTCAATCACATCCCACAATTATCTCTTATAGTCACATCCTTATCATTTGATTATTTACCAAAGTACCGTTTCAAAAAACAGTATAGTGTTGACAATTTATCTCCTAAAAATTTTTAGATCATTAATTAATTGTTCAACAGTAAAATTTTTAGTCGTACGCAATTGTTTGAAAATGTACTAATATGGGAGACCATGCATGGACCCGGTACAAGACATGATTATTAAACATCTAGTTTGCACGAAAATAGTGTTTTTTTTTTTAAATATAAAAAACGAAATGTGTAAATATAAAAAATAAAGTACATATTTGTAAATAGTTTTTTCTTACATATATACTTTTATAATAAATATTGAAATAATTAATTATGATATCATACAAAAAAACAATATTAAAGACAATTATGTAAATCAATTTTCATTATAAAAAATAACTGAGATAATAATAATTAATTAATATTGAAAATTAAATATTAATTATTTATAAGTTTCATAATCAAAATTAAAAGTGGAAAAGAAATGTATTTTAAAAGTGAAAATATATTTCTTAAATTTTTTTTTAAAATTGCAAAAATATGAAAAAATGTTTTGAGTAAATTTCGATGAGTTCCCTAAAAACAAATATTTTCGAAACACAAAAACACCTTCTTTCAAAAGTTTCCATGCATAAGATATAACACATTGATATAATTGTTTTTATATAAATAATAATTAGTACATGAAGTTAGTATCATGCCACATAATACATGCAAGACGCTAACAAAAAACGTTTTTCTCAAATTCTAGTCCTCTTTTTTTTTAGAAATATATATATATATATTTTTGCATTTTGGAACTATTTTCAGTATATTATATTAATAACGAACCTTTTTTCTCTGATGTTTCTTTATTTTATTTAACAAAATGAATTATTTTACTTTATTTATTAATTTTTATTTTATTTTGTCTCTCTTTGAAAGTTTTATTTTAGATTTATTATTTTATCTTTCTAGTGAAGGTTTTTACCTTTTTTTTATATAAGAGTTTTAGTGATTTGAAATTAATTGTTTAATAATATATTATTGGACATCATCTCCCAAATATGTTCTGATATATTATATGAATTTCAATTTATATCATACTATAACACTATATCTGACGAGAATCTTTATAATTAATAAAGATATAAAGTTAATAAAGAAAATTCATGATAAAAATAGAAATATAATTTCAAAACTGAGTTAACATATTGTTATTAATAATATATTGAGAATTGATTTAATACTGGTATTCTAGATCATAAAATTATTTTTCATAGATATCATAAATCATGTATAAATGAAAATATCCTTTAGTATCCTTAACAAAAGTCGCTAAAAAAACTTAAATATGCAAATGATCCACTGCTCTATTTGCAAAAGGGTGATGCCTATCAGGTTCAAATCCTACCTACAGTAGTGGTTACTTAATTTTCAGCTCTACCGTTGATATCAATCAATATATATTATTAATTTTGGTTTCAGAGTTAGCTTTAAACTATTGTTTGGCATTTGTCAAATAATGATTTATAATATAGTCACGTGTTATTATTTTACATAATGTTATAAAAAATTGTTATATCAAAAAATGAATAAAAATTGAAAAAATTAATTGCCCAGTAACAATTCTATACAATAAGCTAAAATTATATAAACAAATTTATAAATAGAAAATTAGAAAAATATAAAAAGTAAAAATTCTAAATAGTTTTCATTTGTGAAATAATTGTATATAATGCAACCATGTGTTAATATTTTACATTATGCCATTTAAAATTCTAAATAGGAAATTAAAAAACTCAATTGCCATATAGAAAAATAAACCTTTTAAATAAAAAATTAAAACTAAAAATAAAATAATTAAATAGAAAGTCAAGATAATATAACAAATTTTGAATAAAAATTAAAAAAATCTAAAAAGTAAAATTCTTCAAAACTTCTAAACAAAAAAATCAAAAAATTAAAAATAAAAATTCTAAAAAGAAAATTAAGATTGAAATTAGTTCTATTAATTATTCAAAGTTCTAAATATATAAGGGTAGATAACAGTATAATAGAATGTCAAAATTTATTTTGTTAAAGTTTAATATTTTTTTTAAAAAAATTGTGCTACATAAGATTGAAAATATGAATTAATATATATTTTTTTTCATTATAGCTACCTTACATATACATATATAGTTTATAATTATCCATTAATTTTATTTTTATTATAAAATATTTACTATTATTTATTTGATTGATTATCATAAATTATTTTGTTCAAATTACTCCTTTCATTCCATTATAAGTGACATTTTTGAGTGTTTTACATAGATTAAGAAATCACTTAATAGACTTAATTATAGCAAAAAACTAAATGGGGCTTAATTATCCCTCTATAGATATATTTAAAATTTATTAGAATATTGTAAAATTAAATAACACAAATAAAGATACCGCAAGAATAAAAAAAATAATACTATATTGGATACATAAAAGTGATAGACAATTGAAATTTTTTATTTTAAAAAATTTCACTTACTTTGGAATAGAGGGAGTGATAAATATTATGTTTAAATTATGTCACATAAGATTAAAGATATGAATAAATAAATAATCTTTTATTACAATTAACTCTATACATAATTATAAGTTTGAGAAATTTATTGTATTATTTTATTTACTTGACAATATTTTTTAAAAAAATAATAATTAAATTATAATTATATATTATTTTTATCATTCAAGTGATTAATTAAGTATTTAATAAAAATATATATTAAACATATTTAAAGATTTATTAAAATCATACCGTGCAATGCGTGGTCTCAAACTTAGTTTTGCATCATTATTTGCTATTTGTTAAATAATTGTACATAATATAACAATGTGTCATTATTTTATATCATATTATAATAAAATTGTCAGATAATAAATATAAACAGTTAATTGGAAAACTCAACTTTCATATAGATAAAATAACTTTAAAATGAGAAATTAAATATTTTAGAAATAAAAAATTGTAAAAGAGAAGTCAAGTTCATATGAAAAATTTTTGAATGGAAAATTAGAGAAATCTAAAAAGTACAAATCTAAAAACTTTTAAATAGGAAAATAGAAAAATTAAAAGCAAGAATTTTAAATAGTAAACTAAAATTTAAATTAATTTTATCAATTATTTAAAATTTTAAATATATAAGAATAAATAACATTGTAATAGATTGTTAGGAATTATTTCTTTAAATAAAATTTTTCTTAAATTATGCAAGATAAGATTGAAGATATGAATTAATAAATAATATTTTATTACAATTATCTCACATATGCATATATAATTTGTAATTATATGTTAATTTTATTTTTTTATTATAAAATACTTAATATTATTTATTTGATTGATTATCAGAAATTATTTCGTTCAAATCAATAAATTTTCTCTTGAAATTATGTCATATAAGATTAAAAGTATAAATAAATAAATAAATAATCTTTTGTTACAACTAATTCTATACATAATTATAAGTTTGAGAAATTTATTTTATTATTTTATTTACTTGATAATATTTTTTATGAAATAATATTTAAATTTTAATTATTATTATATATTAACTTTAATCATTCAATTGATTAATTTATTATTTAATAAAAATATATTTAAATTTATTATGACAATCAAACTACACAATGTGCGGTCTCAAACTTGGTTTTATAACACTACTTATTATTTGTCAAATAATTATATACAATATAACAATGTGTCATTATTTTACATTATATTATAAAAAACTATCATATCAAAAAAATATAAGAAATTAGAAAACTTAACTACTATATAGAAAAATAAACCTTTAAAATAAGAAATTAAAAACCTAAAAATAAAAAATTCTAAACCTTTTATATAATACAACTATGTGTTATTATTTTATATTATATTATAAGAAATTGCCATATCAAAAAATTTCTAAATAGAAAATTAGAAAATTCAACAACCATATAAAAAAATAAACTTTTAAAATAAGAAATTAAAAAGTAAAAAATTCTAAAACAAGAAGTCAAGTTCATATAAGAAAATTCTGAATAAAAAATTAGAAAATCCTAAAAAGTAAAAATTATAAGCAACTTCTAAATAGGAAAATAAAAAAATAAAAATTCTAAATAGAAAACTAAAATTTAAATTAATTCTATTAATTATTCAAAATTCTAAATACATAAGAGTACACAACAGTGTAAAAGATTGTCAAGAATTATGTCATTAAAATTTTATAAATTTTCTTTGAATCAGTAGACAACTTTCTATTATAACTTCTTATACAAATATAGTTTGTAATTATTTGTGAATTTATTTTTATTATAAAATAGTTAATATCATTTATTTGATTGATTATTAGGAATTATTTCATTCACATTAATAAATTTTCTCTTAAAACTATGTTATATACGATTAAAGGTATAAATAAATAAATAGTTTTTGTTAGAACAAACTCTATACATAATTATAAGTTTGAAATTTTTATTTTATTATTGTATTTACTTGACAATAATTTTTTAATAAAATAATAATTAAAATTTAATTATTATTAAATATAAATTTTAATTACTTAATTAATTATTTAATAAAAATATATATTAAATATATTTAAAATTTATTACTATAATCATACCGTTCAATGCGAAGGTTCGCAACTAATATATATTATTAATTCTAATATAAGAATTAGCTTTTAACCATTGCTTATTATTTTTTAAATAATTATTTATAATGCAATCATGTGTTATCATTTTACATTATAGTACAAAAAAATGTCATCTAAAAAAATTTTAAATAGAAAATTTACATCTTTTAAAATGTAGAAAATTAAAAAACTAAAACAGTAATAGTTTTAAACAAGAAATTAGAAAAAACTAAAAGAATAAAAAAATTATAAATAAGAAACTAAAATTTAAATTAATTTCAATCATTATTCAAAATTGCAAATATATAAGAAGCAACTGTATTCTAATAGATCGTTAGTAATTGTTTAAATAGAATAAATTTATCTTTAAAATTATGTCATATAAGATTAAATGTATGAATCAACAGATAATATTTGATTACAACTATCTCTCTCTCTCTCTCTCACACACACATATATATACGTGCAATTTATAACTATTAGTTAATTTTGTTTTTAATTATGAAATACTTAATATTATTTATTTGATTGATTGTTAGGAATTATCTTATTTAAATTTAATAATTTTTTTCTTAAAGTGATATCATATAAAGATTAAAAAGTATAAATTAACAGGCTGAAAATATTAATTATTTCTTTTATTATAACTATTTTCATTCATAACTATAAATTTTAAAAATTTTATTTACTTGATAATAATTTTTTATAAAATAATAATTAATTATTTAATGAAAAAATTAAATTATTTTAAAATTTATTATTATTATTATTATAATGTGCAATGTGTGGATTTACAATTAGTATATATTATTAATTTCAATTTCAAAATTAATTGGAAATTATTATTTATCATTTGTCAAACAATTGTGTATAATGCAATACATGTTATTATTTTACCTTAAAAAACTGTCATATCAAGAAAATATTTTTAAATAAAAAATTAAAAAATTTAACTGCCATAATAAACAAATTTTCTAAATTAGAAATTAAAAAATCTAAAAAGTAAATATTCTAAGCAGAATGTCAAGATCATATAAAAAATATTTTGCACAGAAAATTAGAAAAAATAAAAAAAAATTCTAAACTACTAAACAAAAAATTAGAAAAACCTAAAAAGTAAAATTTAAAATAGAAAACCAAGATATTTGAATGGAAAATTAGAAAAACTTAAAAATTGTAAATTCTAAACAAAAATTAGAAAAACCTAAAAGTAAAAATTATAAATAGAAAGTCAAGATTTAAATTAATTCATTGATTATTCAAAGTATATAAAGTTTATATGACAGTATAATAGATTATCAGGATTACTTCATTCAATTTTAATAAATTTTCTCTTAAAATTATGTCACACAAAATTGAATATATGAATAATTTTTTCATATATATATATGTGTGTATGCGCGCGCGCGCGTGCGCGCACGCGTGTATGTATGTATATATATATTTTACAATTATCTATTGACTTTATAAATCAATAGATAATTTTTCGTTACAACTAATTTCATACATAATTATAAGTTTTAAAATTTTATTTTATTATTTGATTTATTTGATATTAATGATTTAACTAATTAATTAATTATTTAACAAAAACAAATATCAACTTTATTGAAAGTTTATACTGCACGATACGTGAATTCTTGACTAGCCTATTAATGTTAATCACATGATACTAAGTAAAAAAAAAAAAAAAAAAACCTGAAGTATTGGGTGACGTTATTAAGCTGGTGGCAAAGTTAATCTCCCATAAATTGTACCATCCAGTTGAGGATTAACACATAATCAATTCGTCATCTCCCCATCCTCGTTGTGCATTATCTGTACCTAACTACATATACATAGTTAATCTCCTATATATATAGTATGTTGATGATCCCATCCTACCTGTAAAGGCCTGAAGCAAGCAAGCAGCGTTTTGTTTAGGGCTTTTGGGTCTAGGGTTCAAGTGTTGGCAAGGAGAAAGAGGAAGGAAGCCTATCTCTTCCTCGTTAACATGGCGAAGAGTGTTCCATTAACATTTTTGCTTAACATTTGTCTCCTTGCGAATTGTTTTATTGCCCATGCGGGTAATTTTAATCAAGATGTGGACATAACATGGGGTGATGGCCGGGGCAAGATTCTTGATGGAGGAAATGTTCTCTCGCTTACCCTTGACAAGGCCTCCGGCTCTGGCTGCCAATCCAAACAGCAATATCTCTTTGGAAGGTTTGATGTCCAAATGAAACTTGCCCCTGGCTACACTGCAGGCACCGTCACCACCTTCTACGTAATCATCAAATTCACCTCATTATATTTTCTTAACGTCTTTTTCTAAGATTATTTTATAAATAAGTCAGGAGCTACATAACAAGATATAATCAAACCATATTATAAATGAACAAAATCATCCATTAGGTGAACATTACAATGCTGTATATAATATTATATTATAATATCGTAGCTATAATAACTTTTAAGTATTTAAGTAATAATTTCATTAATGTTTGTAATTATTGATCTTTTTGAATAATTTTTATTTTTGATAACACTATCACAAATAATTACCAATAAATTATACATATTTTAAAATTTTACAGAACAACATCATAAAGTATTGTTATTGTAGAATTCACTTAATGTATTGTGAAAAAAACAATATTAAAATTATCTGTAAAATTATGAGATTGTGAGGTTATCTTAATAAAAAAATTGGTTATCTTAATAAAAAAATTATCTTCATTTCTAAATATGAAATTAGTAATTGAGCCTATTTACCAAAAAAAAAAAAAAAAACCTCCAATACCAATCTATGCTGCACACTTTTCACACTTTTCTTAGTAGAACAAGAATGACAGCCATGCATATTAATTATCAAGGGTCAGTAATTAATTAGATGATCATAACCATATATGTAATTCATCGTAATTTGTTTGCAGTTATCATCGCCAGAGCCAAATCAGGACGAGATTGATCTGGAGTTCTTGGGTAACGTGAGTGGATCTCCCTATACCCTCCATACTAATGTGTACACGCAAGGGCAAGGGGACAAAGTGCAAGACTTCCGCCTCTGGTTCGATCCAACGAGTGATTTCCACACATACTCCATAATATGGAACCCTCAACGCTTCATGTAAGGATACAAAGACTCTAGATTCAACTCTACTTTCCCTTCTACATTATATGGATAAACCAGTATATATGATACTTATTCTGTAAATTATCATACCATATATATGTTGGCAGTATACTAGTGGATAACATCCCCATAAGAGTGTTCGAGAATAAGGAATCCATAGGAGTCCCATTTCTGAAGAGACCAATGAGAGTATATGAATCAATATGGAATGGAGAAACATGGGCAACAAGAAATGGAGCAGTTAAAATAGACTGGTCAAAGGCACCTTTCACTGCTTATTACAAAAACTTCAATGCAGAGACTACTAGTTCTCCTGGAAACAAACCATGGCTAAATCAAGGTATAGGTGTAAACGATCGAAAATGGATCAGGTGGGCGCAAAAGTATTACATGATTTATAACTACTGCACCGATCCCATGCGTCACGATAGCCGTCGCGAATGCAGTAGGTTTCTGTAGGCTGTTTTTGTTGCTTTTTGATTGAGATTTCATGGCATATATACCACATGCAACATTAAAAAAAAAAATAAAAAGAAAAAAGAGAGATCATATTATGTGGTATAGCAATGTTCATTGTGTTTAGTTATAAAAAAAAGTAGTGATCAAATTTTTTGGATGAGTCTTGTATGCTTGTGATGAGAGTATGCTGAATTTTTTTTTTTTTTTTTAAATATTATGATCTGAACTCTTTTGATTGCAGGTAAGATAAATACTCAATATCTGTGTTCAGATATATATATGAAATTTCTGAAGAGGATGGATTGGAGATGGAAACAATTAATAGTAAGAATACTTTTAAATTAATTTATAGGTTTGTTGAGAATTTAACACCAGTAGTATGCCTTAGAATTAAGGATTAAATAAAGGATTAAAAGGTTTTGAGGCATATAAAATCATGATTATGTTCCCAAATTATCAAAGTTTGTTGTTGGATTTGACAGCAAGACACCATCATCATATACCGAAATCATGAAATTTATAAGTAATCTTAAAAATTTCAACTCTGATTTTAAAAAATAAAAGAATAAAAATGAAGAAAAATATTTTTATTTATAAACTTCTTGGCACTCTCAGACAGGTACAAATTTGAATTTAAATTCAAATTAATAATTGTCCGATGCCATATTAAAGATTATATAAACATTATAAGAAAAAAGCAAATGATCAACAGAATTCACTTATTAAATTTTTTTTGTTTGTAATTACGTATGTAATACTTATGGTTTTTTCTTTTAAAATACAATTACTTTATTGATGAAATTTTTATAAAAATTATCAATGAAATTGAAAATCGTAAGTAAGATGGGTGCAAAAGGTGGCACCAAATTGATCAGTAATTTACCTGCGATTAATAAATGGATTAATGACAAAAGTTTATGTATAAAACTTTTTTATAAATAAATAATTTCAGAAAATAAAAAATATTATCAAAAGAATCATTACCGTTGATTCACATTAAAATAAAAAATATTGGTATATTTTAAATATATTTATTGTAAAATTTATTCATGAAACCTTTTTCTTTGGGAAACTTAAATGATAAAGATCTTCTATACAAAAATATATGATTATATGATTTTTAAACCCCTATTTTTCTAATTTTTTCTTCCTCATTCATTCCGGCCTTGATTGTCCCTCTCTACCGCTGTGCTTTTGCCCTTATCGTGCGCACGCTCCCGTCTCGGCTTCCAATTATTAACTTTTTAAATAATTTTATTGTTTATTTTTTGTGATAATGTTATTTTGTTATAAGAAATTATATTATAATAAACAAAAATTTTGTTTATAAATAAAATTTACATTCATAGGTATTTTTTTCTATATTTACCTACGGATTTCAATTCATAGATAATTTTTCTATATTTACTTATGGAAATAAATTTAAAGGTAAATTTTATTAATTTAATTTTATATCGATACATCTGTTTTATTGGTACTTTTTTAATTTTTATTTAAATATTTTTTTGTGAAAAATTTTTATAGGCAAAATTTTCATAGAGAAATCAAAGGGAAACTATACATAAATCATTTATACTTTTGACGTCATAGTTACACACTAATTTTATCAACAGATTATAATTTTATAGGAAAATTTCATGAGTATTCTATTGGTAATCTGTTAGTAATTTTTTTCTCCTTAATTCATTGGCATTTTTAAGAAATCATTTGTACAAAAAATTTAATAAATTAATTTTGTAGGTATTTTGCTATTTTATCTATTTACTTTATATGGCAATTAATTTATTTTTTATCTATTTAATCAATATTTAATAATTATGTTGAAAAATATATCTAAACAAAACATTCTAAACTCTGTTATTGTCAGGGATGTAAACGAGTCGAGCTCGAGTCGAATATTTAAAAATCATTTAATAAATAATCGAGTGGAATATCATTAATATTATATAAAACTTGCAAATCTAAATATGTTTAATTGAGTTGAAATTTTTTTATTAAAATTAAAATATAAATAAAATTATTAATAATTTGTTTAAAAAATAAATTTGTATTTTAAGGACTTAATATATTCATTAATATCTACATAAAAATCATATATTACATTATAAATGTAAATTATAACATAAAATATATATTATTTGTTATATATTTTAAAAAATATTTGCATATATGTAACATCCCTATCCATATTCATTGGCATTATCACATGAACATATTCATAGCATAAATGATATGAAATCTCATATGAACATATGCATTGGATAAATGATCATTTAGTCATGCAATTTGTAGAAGCATGACCATGACACTTGCATCGTTATATTTAGGACACTTGAACATATATGTAGTGTTTGTATAGTTGCATGACAAATTGTCTTATGTTATATGCATGTTATAGCATCATAAATAATGGTGTTATAAAGCTTATTTAAGAGTATAACGAGCATTTAGGGATTGAGAGATGGATGGAGGTACTTAAGGAGTAAAGAAGAGGAACTAAAAGAGGAAAAGTGAACTTCCAACCAATGGAAATGAAGCACCATGATTCTATATTGTTATAATAAAATCTGATAATTAGGGTCATAATTAAGAGGAAAACCATGAGTTATGTCAGAAACAAAGAGAGAGCTAAGGAAGAAAGAAAGAAAGGAAGAAGAAGAAGAAGAAGAAGAAGAAGAGAGGGAGAAGAGTGAGTAAGAGAGGGAGAAGAGTGAGTTGTCTAAGGTTTTCTAATTTTGGGATAATAGGTAAGTTAATTTATCTTCTTCTCAACTGAAATTAACCTCTCATGACATGTTAATCATGCATGATTAGTGAGAATTATGGAGTAATTGAGGTAGAGCTCTTAGATGAAATTTGCAATCTAAGAGAACAAGAGCTGATTTTGTTGGTTTTGCTGTTAGTGCTAGAAGAGGAATTAGGAAAAGTACAAAATATGAAAGTTGTAGGTTTATGTCTCATATAAATACACATGAAACGGTTTCGCTTGATTTGGTGTGTGTAAGGAGCTATGACTCCTTCAGTAGGACTGGGTCAAATCCGAACAGAGACTATCTCAATCTTCTGTTTTCTTATATTTTGATGGTCTTATGTTCTGATTTTGACAAAGTGTAAAACATGAAATTTGTAGTGTCATGTCCTCTCTAAATATCTATAAATCAGTTTTGATTGATTTACTATGTGGAAAGAGATATGACTCATTGATTGGGACTGACTCTGTACCGGGATGAAACCTCATATTTCTTTTGAATCTATTTTTCAAGAATTTGATGGCCATAGATTCAGAATTTGATGATGGTACAAACTCGAAAGTTGTATATTTATGTCTGATCTACATGCCTGTAAAATATTGTTCTCAAATCCAACATGGTTGTTGAGATATGGTCCCTTAATCATGACTATTTGTCAACATATTACAACCCTGCTTACCCTGAGATTTGGTCCTTTGTTTTGGTGACTTTATAGACTAAATTAGACAATGAGTAAAACATGAAAAATGTTCTTTTATATGTTTTGTAACTGGTGGTAGATTATTACTGCAATTAGATTTGTACAATTTGAGATATATCTAAGAGTGTAAGACCTACTCAGACTAAGATGACACTGCAATAGGGACAAATTTAAAAATACACCACATTTTTTGTGTCTGATATTGGCTTGAAATTTGAATATGTTGTATCGTTATGTGTCTAGTTTATTTGAAAAAAAGAATCAAGTGATTTGGATGAGTATATCTGGAGTTATTGTTGTAAGAGTATAGCAAGCTCAGGTTGTCATATAAGGAAAATATGCATAAATACTAGGTCCACTTGCATGAATCATACCATAGTTGCATAACAATATGAAAATCTTAATTTATAATCATGAATTGATTTAGTGTATTGAAATAGGTCCTTGAGACATTGAGAATAATAGTGGGAATAAGCCGGGACCATCCACGACTAAATAAGCTTGAAGGAGGAGGTAAGTAAATAGCTAATGGTACTATATGTGTGATTGGTTAAATGTCATAAACTTCAATGGAATGAAATATTGTTTAACATGATGATATTGTGGTATACATAAATAAAAGATTTTTATGTTCTTAATTTATTTATTTTCATGAGATGTTGATAAATTATGATTTGGGAATGAGAGTATGTGGTGATATG
>CATIWR010109650.1:0-11889 GCA_949677035.1 Omphalea diandra
TGCATGTATGATGAGTAGGAGTAGAGGATTTTCTATAAGGATGACTATGCCTTTTGTTATACATATAAGCATAATTGGCTATTTGAGTCTTAGCTCTAGAGCCTTGGGGAGCCTTCCCTTTACCCTGAAGCTTAGGAGGCTCAGTGTTGGGAGCACTTTTCTTCCCAATCACCTCAATGCTTGAGGTTTGAGGTTGTAAAGCTCTAATAAATGTAGTTGTAGATGTAAAGGGTGTTCCATTAAAACCTATACCATGTATAATTAAAGGTGGTCTTTATGACACAATAAGAGTATCTAAAGCCTCTTTTCCTTTATGGAATTTGGAGATTGAGCTTCTAAGCTCAATGACTTCTCTTTTAAGAGTGTCATTCTCCTTTCTAAGTGAGGATATGGAAGAAGAAGATGATGTAGATAATTTTTCAATAGATTTCTTGAGTTCTTCATTAGAAGTCCTCAATTCATTTACAAGCTCATTTAGAGACTTGTACTCATCTTCTAGTTTAGAGCACTTCTTCCTATAGGTTTTAACTTGTGACTTATACTTGTCATACCTCATAGTTAGAGCTTCTAAAAGCTCTTCATCTATATCATCAGCCTCATAATCAGAATTGAAGTGGAAAGATGTACTTACCTATTGTGAAGAATCCCTTAGTGCCATGAATCGTATGTTGGCCTCCTCTTCTTCTTCCTCATCTTCACTTGAGTCATCATCCCAAGTGGCGGAGAAGCTTTTCTTCTTTTCTTTGTCCCATCTCTTCTTCTTCTTTATCTTCAGACATTCATGCTTGATGTGCCCTTGTTTGCCACATTCACAGCATGTGACATCATTTGTTCTTTCTTTTGGATTTTGGGTAGATTTCTTGAAGACTATTATTTCTTTTCTTCTCCTTATCAACTTCTTGGTTCTCCTTGAGAGCATGGCTAGCTCTTCTCCTTCTTTATCATTGTCCTATTCACTTGATGAGAGGTCTACTTCTTTTTCGCTTGTTAAAGCTTTGAGGCCCATGGTTCTCTTTTCTGGTTTTTCACTTTGGCCCCTTAGTTTCTTCATTTGCTCATCTTTTTGAATAGCCAGCTCATGAGTCAAGAGCTTGCCAATGAGCACATCAGTTAGGACCTTTCCAATCTCCAGATTGGACTCTTGAATATTGCACACCCTATGCCCGAATTTGTCAAGTGGAAGAGTTTTAAGGATTTTAGTGTTTACCTCATAATTTATGAGTGCTCTTCCAAACTTCTTCATATTGGTGATAATGGACAAGAGCCAGTTGGTCATTTCCATGATGTTCTCATTGTCCTTCATCATGAAGAGTTCCCATTCGGTGACATACATCTCTAAACAGCTTGACTTCACTAGAGTTGTGCCTTCATGATAGTTCTCTAAATTCTTCCATATGGCATGTGCAGTTTGATAATGTTGCACTCTTCCAATCTCTTCTTTAGAAAGTAAGCTTAGGAGAATGACCATTGCCCTATTGTTCTTGCCATTTAACCTCCGGTGAGCTTCAACCCATTCATCCCCTGGGATTAATTCTTCATTGCCATCCATAACTCTGGTAGGAGGCTTTCATTCCTTAATTACCACATCCCAAAGGTCCACCACATCTATCTCAAGATAGATCTCCATCCTATACTTCCAATGAGTATAGTCAGTTTCATAAAAATATGGCCTTAGGTGTGAGTAGATTGCTTCTTATGCCATAATCTTGTTTCACCCAATAAAGGTTTGATTTGTGAAAACCTTGCTCTGATACCACTTATTGTCCCTTGGCACTAAGAAGGGGGGTTGAATTGGTGTATAAAAACTTTAAAAACAAAGAAGAGGGGAAGAAGAATGAGTAGAATGGAGACAACGATTTATAGTGGTTCGGGTATAATTGACCCTACGTCCACTCCCCAATTTACCAATTAGGTATTTCACTATCTCAAGGTGTTTTCAAGCTCGCACCTAACTTGTACAACTTGTGTTTTGATGGCTCACACATAACCTTACAACAATGTGTTTTTTAGGCTAACACATAACCTCACTTAGGTGTTTCACTAGGCTCACACTTAAACCTATCTTGAAGTGTTTTTGCAGGCTCACATTACAACCTTACAACTTGGTGTTTAATGCTCACGCCTAACACTTACAATTTCATAAATAAAATTGAAGAAAATGAGTAGCAAAGATTGAGAGCTTTAATTACTTGTAATAAATTTCTTAGCAACCTTATTCATGGCTATTTGGTAGAGTATTTATACCTAAACTCTACCAAATAGACATTGTAGGTCATAGCTCATCAAATCTTTGAGACATGCTTGACAAATTTTGCATTAAATGCTTGACAGTCTCAATTTACGGTCACTACTACTAGTTAGCAGTCGTGAAATCCAAATTCCTAAAGGAAAATCTCATTTGTGTCTAACGTCTAGTCCACGTTGCAGCTTTTGATTAGTTCACCAGGAAAATATCGTTGTTGCCTTTCACCTACTTTCAGAAGTCATGGTCGCGAGGTTTCTTGTATAAGATGCGACAGAGAATGCGAATTCATCTGCCAAAAATGGTCATTTTCTTCTTTACGATTCGCAGTCGCTACCAATAATATGCCTCCGTGAAATTTGACTTCTAATGGTCTACTGGGACACTTGTCATTTCATGGTTGTGGACTTGCTTCCCTCTTGAGTCACTTCAAAATTCATAGTCGCGACTATGGAGTGACACATACTGCAAAATCGTATGCCAATTTTGGACTCTTTCATTTGGATGAATCGCAGCCGTGAATAGCTCTGCGATTTGGTCTGTCCGCTTTCTAGCAAGCTTCTTCACAGATCGCGGTCACGAATACAAAGTAGCAATCACGATTTACAAGTCACTTTTCATACTTGAAGATTTTTGAGCTACATCTAACTTCCAATTTAGATAAAAGCTAAAGGCTGCAAAACAATACTTATTTGAAACATTAGACATAATCAATCTCTTTTGTCAAGATTAAAAGAGGTCCAAGACTTAGGGTTATCTACCCTAGTCCAACACATATAATTCATGCTTGACTTCTATTCATATGTAAAAGATAACAATTCAATCACATATACATGTAATAGGACAAAATCACATCATAAAATTATCACATATACACATTAGAATCTAAATATTGTTTTTACTCACCTTTTAATGTAACCAACCTTTATGGTAGGTTTGGTTCTCTCACTAGGGCTTCCTTAAAGTGTTGAGATCCTAACATTTGATACATACATGGTTATAAGTATTCCAAAATGATTATGAATGCTTAGTATGCAACCATGGCATGATCCATGCAAGTGGACCCAATGTTTATACATGTTTTTCCTTATATGGCAGCCTGAGCTTGTTACACTCTAACAATAATAATTCTGGATATTCATATCCAAATGACTTTATTCTTTTTTGTTTCAAATAAACTAGACATATAATGATACAACATATTCAAATTTTAGGCCAATATAAGACACATAGAAAATGGGGTGAATTTTTGAATTTTGCCCTATTTTAATGTCATCTCAGTCTGAGTAGGTCTTAGATTCTTGGGCGTGTCTCAAATTATACAATTCAAATTTCAAAACTGATCTACCAAAAGTTATGGAACACATAAAGGAACATTGTTCATGTTTTACTCATTGTCTAATTCAGTCAATAAAATCACTAAAACAAATGATCAATCTTAGGGTGAGCAGATTTTCAACATGGTGATAATTAATCATAATGAAGGGGCAATATCTCAACAACCATACAAAATTTGGCAACAATATTTTATAGTCTTGTAGAAAATATATAAATATACAACTTTTAAGCTTAACACATTACCAAATTCTGAATCTATGATTATCAAATTATTGGAAAATAGAATTAAAAGACAGGTAAGGTTTCATCTGGGTATAGTGTTAGTCCCAATCAATGAGATATATCTACTTCCACACAACAAATCAATCCAAACTGCCTTACAACTGTTTAGAGGCGATACAAGCCTACAAATTTCATGTTTTACACTTTGTCAGAATTAGAACCTAAGGCCATCAAAATATAAGAAAATAGAAAGAATGAGGTGATTTTGGACGGTTGTGAACCGACCCTAAGGAAGGAGCCATAACTCCTCACACACACCAAATGAAGCAAAAATGCTTTATATGAATTTAGATGAGGTATAAAGCTACAAATTTAATATTTTCCACTATCTCTAATTCCTCTTCTAGTGTTACGAAATTGTAGGTACAAAATTCTACTCTAACATCAAAATCAACACATTCAGCTCTTGTTCTTTTGAATTTCAACTTCCATCCAATAGTTCTACCTCAAATACTCCATAATTCTTAGAAAATATGCATGATTAACATGTCATAAGGGGTTAATTTCATTTGAGAAGAAGATAAATTAACTTACCTATTGTCTCAGAACCAGAAAACCCTAGGCTTCCTCCTTAGGCAACTCACTCTTCTCCCTCTCATTCTTCTTCTTCTTCTTTCCTTTATTTCTTCCTTAGTGCTCTCTTTCTTCTGCTATACCTCATGCCTAAGCTCTATATTCTAATCCTAAAGGGTAAAAAATTCCATTTGTAAACCTATTGTATCAAGACAAAATCATGGTGTTGCATTCCTATTGGTTGGAAGTTCACTTTCCTCTTTTAGTCCCTCTTCTTCACTTCTTAAGCACCTCCATCCATCTCTTAATTCCTAGATGCTCCTTATACTTTAAATAAGATCTATAACACCTTTACGTATGATGTTACAACATCCACACAACATAAGATAATTTGCCATGGAACTATACAAACATTACATATATGTTCAAGTGTCCCAAATGCAATGGTGCATGTGTCATCGTCGTGCTTATCCAATTCATGTATCTAAATGATCATTTATCCAATGCATATGTTCATGTGGGATTTCATATAATTTATGCAATGAATATGTTCATGTGATATTGTCAATGAATGTCGATGGGGATGTTACATCATATGCTACTAACTATTATTGAACTAAGCCTCAAAGTCAACATTATCAAAGGTAGAGGCTTTGACTAGAAAGATATGGTAGATGTAACAATTGGTCAAAGTAGCCTAAACTTTATCTTGAAAGTGTTGTATCAATATGTAAACAATGGAAAAAAGTTTATTGTATCATGTATAGACCCAAACTAATGATAGATTCTAGTCAAATCATAGAAAGTGCTAGATGATAAAGTTAGAATAATGATGCATCTTCCTTATGTCCTCAATGTGATGTAAGTTAGCTTCTATTAGGGACAAGTCTAGTGGATGTCAGAGTCGTCGATATGAGACATCCACTTAGTCCATTCTATAGTAGTAGAGGCAATGTTTAGTGCATGTTTTACAAATATTTCATAACTAATTCCTTTCAAATATTGATTATCTTAAGTTAATTTTGCATATAAAAGGGATTAATGAAAGCAAATTCATGTTTGGTAGGTTTAAAAAGAAGAGGAGTGGCCAAAAAGCATGAAGGAGGCCATGATAGTTCCATATTCTTAATTTTTAAGCACTATTAGTTATGTTAGGCATATCTCCTTCTACAAAGCTATAAATGAGGTTATTTAAAGCCATAGGTTTACAACTTTTATGTTTTGTATTTGAGCTAATTTGACCATCTTTATGGTCATAGTCAATCTTAAGATTATGTAGTTGTGTGCCTTTAAAACACAACCATGTGTCTAAGGAAACAAAGTTGAGTAGAATGTATTGAAAGTGCAGGGCCTTGAAGCATGACAATATGCCTCTAGAAACTAAAAATACAAATTTTAGAAGCCTTTAAACTATTCCTTTTTTAATCCCCAAGCTTCCTACTAAGTAAACACCTCAAGGGCACTATTTAATAAGGCAAAACCATATGAAGTAAGAGCATATAGGGCATCAAATAACCATCTAAAAAAACAAAATAAATAAATCAAGCAAGGATTTAGGAGCAAAGTGGTGTAAGAAATAAATCATTCAAAAGCTTTATGTATTGAAGTCCATGGCCTAAAATATTTACTCGTTTGATTATTTCTTTTTCTCTTTCTTCCATAATAAGTTAATTTTATTTATAGGGTTGTAAATGGATTTTATGTGACTAGTATTGATTTTTCTTAATTTAAGTCTTTTCAAATTCTTTCATTACTTGTGATAACAATTCTTGAATAATTCATGTTTGATTAACTAACCATTATTCATCTTAGTTCCATGAATCAATAATGGAGACATACTTTTCATAGAATGGATCCTTCAATAATTCGTTTATTTTGTTAATGAGTTGAAAACCTTAACAAACCATTGCTATCTTTAGAACCTTTTTTTATAAAGCAATTGCATGATGATTAGCTTTTGAGTATATGAACCTTTAGCTTAATATGCTCTTATATGTCAATTTCTACTTAAGCGTAATTAATTGATCACCATAATGACGATTGTAGCACTTGATGAATGAAAAAATTAGACAAGGATTAGGAACCCATTAGAAAGTCAAAAACTAAAGTTGAACCCCTTGTTAACTTCTTATATTGATTATTTTCATTACAATTACTTTATTTTAAGTTTCATTAATTTTTATTCTTTATTTAAACCTTAAATCGATTAAGATTTCTAAATAATACAATGAACAAGATGCTTAGTACTTATTGTGTGATCCTTGTGAGAACAAATTTTATACTCTTGTACACTTTATTACTTGATGACCTATGCACTTTTAGTTTAAGGGGTTATTTATATAGTGTTAATCCATCACATCAAGCTATTGGTGTCGTTGTGTGGATCGACAACATTAATACTAAGCAATTATTTCTATATTAATCTAGAATTTTCTTTTTGTTTTAATACAAATTATTTTTCTTGTACATAATTAGAACTTTATAACATGGATGTGATCAAGGAATTACAATCTCAAGTATCTATCCTCACTAAACAAATAAATTTTATTAGCCTAGGGCACCAAGAAGGGGGGTTGAATTGATGTTCAATTTAAAAATAAAAAGAGGGTTAATGTGTTTAAGAAAATGCATAAGAGAAGAAAGAAATTGACACAAGTGTTTATAATGGTTTGGGTGTTAACTAACCCTACGTCCATTCCCCAATTCTTTACAATTAGGTGTTTTCTCAACTCAATAGATGTTTCGAAGCTCACACTAAACTTTTGCAACTTGTATTTTCTAGGCTCACACAAAAATCTCTTACAAGTGTTTTTAAGGCTCACACACTAAAACCTCTTACAAATATTTTCAAGGCTGACACTAGAACCTCCCATAAGTGTTTTCAAGGCTCACACTAAAACCTCTCATAAGTGTTTTCAAGGCTCATACTAAAACCTCCCATAAGTTTTTTCAAGGCTCACACTAAAACCTCTTACAATGGTGTGTATTGCTCACACCAAACAATACAATGGTGTTTATTACTCACACCGAACAATTACTAAAGCATGAATAAGAATTGAAATAATGAGTAGGTAATTAGCATATGGTTACAAATTAATGAATTCTATTGCATTTACATATGTTTGGTAGAGTATTTATAGCTCATATCTACAAAAGAGGTGTTGGACTAAAACTATCTATTAGACTAGGATGGTTAATCCTAAGTCGTAAACCACTTTTGATATTGACAAAGGAGATTGATCAATTCTAATAATTCAATCAAGTGTTGTTTTGCAGTTTTTAGTTAGTCTTTATATTTGAAGTTGGATGAAGCCCTTAATCTTCAAAGAAAGCAAAGTTCCTCCTAATTCGCGACCGCAAACTAAACTAAGGCATATTGACAAATTGGACAAATGGATTCATAGGTCATTTCTCTGCCGCGACAAATTCAAAAAAAAGAGAGACAAAGTCATAGACAAATTTATTGTGAGTGTCTCGCCTCAATCGTGACCGCAAATTTTGAAGTAACTCAAGACGGAATCAAGTCCATAAGCACAACTTGACAAGTGTCCCAGGTGACTGTTGAAAGACAAAAATCACAATGGCAACTTATGAGTAGCAATCGCAAATCATGAGAAATAAGATGAACATTTTTGGTAGACAATTTTGCATCTAGAGTCGCGGCCTGTGCAAGAAAAATTGCGACTGCTACTTTTGTGAGCAAGTGAAAGGCAACGACTATGTTTTCTTGGTGAACCAATGGGAAGATGATGCGTGGACTAGCCATTAGACACAAACTGGGTTTTTTGCCATAAGTTTTGGCTCCCGTATGGGAATTGAAAAATTGCAACTGCGAAAGATTAATAGCGACCATGAATGAAGTCTGACAAGCATTTAATGCAAAAATCTGTTTAACATACTTTGAAGATTTGCTACTACTTTTACTGCAAAGTCTCTTTGGTGGGTAAAGGCTATAAATACCTCACCAAACAGATGTAAACAAAAGAGAATTGATAACGTTGTAACCAAACTTTTGCAATTTAGCTGCTTAATATTTTCTATTCTTTTATTGAATGTTTGGTCTGTGCATAAACACCATTTGTAAAAGTTGTAGTGTGAGCCTGTTAAAACACTAGGAGAGGTTGTTGTGTGTGCCTTAAAAACACAAGTGTAATGATTATTGTGTGAGCCTCAAAAACACAAGTGTAAAGGTTATTGTGTGAGCTTTCAAAACACAAGTGTACACATTTGTTGTGAGCTTGAAAACACCATTGGAAGATAGTAAAACACCCAATTGCTGAGAATTGGGGAGTGGACGTAAGGTCGATTATACCCGAACCACTATAAATATTTTGTCTCCATTCTACTCATTTTTCTTTGTTACCTTCTTATTTTAATTTTTTTACACCAATTCAACCTCCCCTTTTTGGTGTCTAGGGTCAACAAGTGGTATCCAAGCCTAAACACTCTAATAAACCTTTATTGGTGAGTAAAATATCATGGCACAAGAGGGAATCCACTTACACCTCAAGCCTCACTTTGATGGAACCGATTATACTCATTAGAAGTATATAATGGAAATATATCTTGACACTTATGTGGTGGACCTTTGGGATGTGGTGGTAAAAGAATGGACCCACTAAGGTAGTGAATGGAATTGAAGAACTTATCCTAAGAGAAGAATGGGTTAAAGCTCACCGAAGATCAAATGGCAAAAACAAAAAGGCAATGGCCACTTTTCTAAGCTCTCTCTCTAAATAAGAGATTGAAAGAGTGCAACATTGTCAAACAACACATGCCATTTAAAAGACACTTGAGAACTACCATAAAGGCATGACTCTAGTAAAGTCAAACTGGTTGAAGATGTACGTAACCAAATGGGTGCTATTCATGATGAAGGATAATGAAAACATCACCGAAATGATGAATAGGCTCCTATCTATCGTCACCAACCTGAAGAAATTCGAAAGTACACTCACAAACTATGAGGTAAACACAAAAATCCTCAAAACCCTTCCGTTCCTTTAGATAAATTTGGTGCTAAAGTGTGTAGCCTCCAAGAGTCTAATATGGAGATTGGAAAGGTGCCAATAGATGTCTTGATAGGCAAATTATTGACTCATGAGATGGCCTTACAAAAGGATGAACAAATGAACAAGCTAAGAGGCCAAGGAGATAACCAAAAAATGGAAGAAGAACCTTAGCTCTTAAGTCTTTAATAAAGGATAAGGAGGTAGAAATTACCTCAAGTGATAAAGAAAGTAACAAGGAAGAAGAAGAGTTAGCAATGCTCTCAAAGAGGACAAAAGAGTTGATCAAAAGAAGAAAATAAAGAAAAGGCTTAAAGAAGACAGCTCCTAGTCCAAGAGCAAAATCCAACGATGTCACTTGATTTGAATGTGGCAAGCAAGGCCACATCAAGTATGAGTGTCCCAAATTCAAGAAGAAGAAAAGATGGGACAAAGAGAAGAAGAAAAGTTTTTCAGCCACTTGGGATGATAGTTTAAGTGAAGAGGTGGAAGAAGTAGAAGTTGTTAATATTTGCTTAATGGCATAAGAAGGCTCTGCAAATGAGATAAGTACTTTTTCTCATTTTAATTCTGATTTTGAATTTGATGAGATTGATGAAGAGCTTATAGAGGCTCTAACCATGAAATGTGATAAATACAAGTCACAAATGAAATCTTACAAAAGAAAATGTCAAAAGCTAAAGGATGAATATAAATCCCTCAATGACATTGTAAGAGAATTGAGAGCATCTAATGATGAGCTTAAAAAATCAATGGATAGTGTTTCTATTTAATCTTCTTCTATAGCTTCACTTAGAAAGGAGAATGGCACTCCAAAAGGAGATGTCATTAAACTTAGAAGCTCAATCTCCAAGTTTTATAAAGGAAAAGAAACCTTGGACACATTGATTGTCTCATAAAGACCTCAACTAATTAGACATGGTCTAGGCTTTAATGGAGCCTCATCATCTTCTCATACCACATTTGGTAGACCTTTAAAACCTCAATCCTCAAAGGCAGAGGTAATTGGGAAGAAAAGTGCTCCTAGCATTAAGCCTTTTAAGCCTAATGGCAAAAGGAAGGCTCCCCTAAGCTCTAGAGCCAAGACTCAAAGAGCTAGTCATGCTTATATGTACAACAAACACCATGGTCATTCTCATAAGAAATTCTCTACTCCTACTCATCATACATGTACATGCATGCATTCACATGACCAAGGTGTGAGAAAGCCTCCTACTCATACTAAGTTTATGCATAGGAGAAAAAGTCCTAAGTCTAAACTCCGATGCCATTATTGCATGAGATTTGGACACATTAATATTCATTGCTACATTAGGAAGGCTCACCTCAAACTAGAGGACCTTTCAATCTTTATCCCCTAAGGACCCAAGTATACTTAGGTAACAAAGAAATGGTAACTCACTTTTATTATGTAGGGGAGTATGGCAGCCATGAAATCAAGCAATTGGCATAAGGATAGTGGATGTTCCAAGCATATGACTGGAAATAGGAAGCTATTCATGGCATTAAAAGAAAAAGAAGGTGGAGATGTCACATTTGGTAACAATGCAAAGGGTAAGGTAATTGGCATTGGAACCATTGGTAAGAATGGGTGTTATTTAATTGATAATATTCTTTTAGTTAATGGATTACAACATAATTTGTTAAGTGTAATTCAATTGTGTGACAAAGGTAACAAAGTCTCCTTGATCCTAGGGAATGCCGAGTCACCACTTTAGTGCATGATGAGGTTATTTTCAAGGGTGAAAGGAAAGGCAATACCTACTCAATTGACTTAGACAATTTGGCTAACCAATCTTTTTAGTGTCTTATGTCTATGAGCTATGAAGCTTGGTTGTGGCATAGAATGCTTGGACATGCAAGCATGGATCTTCTTCAAAGCCTATCTAAAGGAAAGTGGAAGGACTTCCCAAGCTTAATTTCTCCAAAGACAAGACATGTGGTCTATGCCAAATGGGTAAGCAATACCATGCCTCTCACAAAGCCAAAAATGTTGTAAGTTTAACTAGACCCCTTCAACTTATTCATATGGACTTGATAGGACCCACTAGAAGTGTTAGCTTAGGTGTTAGCTTAGGTGCACTAGTCCTTGTAGATGACTACTCTAGGTTTACTTAGGTATCTTTTCTAGCTCATAAAAATGATTCATTTGATGCTTTTAAAAGCTTTGCAAAAAGGGTTCAAAATGAAAAAAGTTACTTCATATCTTCTATTAGAAGTGACCATGGAAAGGAATTTTAAAATGAGTCTTTTGAAAATTATTGCTTGGAGAATGAAGTTTTTCATAATTTTTCAGCTCGTAGAATTCCATAACAAAATGGTGTTGTAGAGAGGAAACTTAGAACATTAGTGGAAATGGCTAGGACAATGCTCAATGAGTATTCTCTACCAAATTACTTTTGGGCTGAAGCCATTAACACTACATGTTATATTACAAATAGGGTTTTTAAAAGACCTATTATCAATAAAACATCCTATGAGCTATGGAATGTTAGAAACCCCAAG
>CATIWR010109704.1:0-18032 GCA_949677035.1 Omphalea diandra
CAAGATGAGATCAAGATGTTTTATTATACCATGAGATCAAATTGACTTGGAACAAATTGCCTCAATTGGATATCATGAGATCAAGATGTTTTATCCAGGATGAAGAAAATACTAGCTTCATTACTTATAAAAACACTTATTGCTACAAAGTGATGTCATTCAATCTAAAAAATGTTGAAGTTACATATTAATGGCTGAATAATTACATGTTCAAATACCACATTGACCAAATAATTAGAGTTCACATTGATGGCATGATTTTCAAAAGTCCTTGTGTTGATGACCATGCTAGAGATCTAAGAAAAGCCTTAGAATCTTTGATTAGTACAACATGAAGCTAAACCTTGAGAAGTGTAGCTTTAAAGTCTGAGCTGCAAATTTTTAGGGTTTATGATTTCCCAAGGCATTGAAGCCAACCAGGCTAAAATTCAAGCCATCTTTGATATGCAACCTCCAAAGTATATTATTAAAGTTCAAAATTTCAATGGAAGGATCATGTCTTGGGTAGATTTATCTCATGCTCTACTCAGTGCTTCTTGTCATTGTTTAAAACATTAAGGAATCCTAAAAACTTCTCATTGACTAAAAAGTGTCAAAAGCCTTTAAAGAGTTAAAAAAAAAAATCCTTATCTCGCCCCTATTTTTAAGTTACCTAGAGCAAGACGAGCCACTTTTCATATACTTGGTTGCCATTAAGGAAATTATTGCCTCAATCCTCGTAAAGGAAGAAGATGGAGTGTAGGTGACATTTTATTATGCTATCAAAGTCTTGGAAGGTACCAAGCTAATTATACCATGTTTGAAAAATTGGTTTATGTGCTAATCAACTTAGCCACGAAACTTAGACAATATTTTCAGGCTCACACCATCACTATCAACACATATCAACCTTTGTAAAAGATACTCCAAAAGGTGAAAATCTTAAGACAAATAACCTAGTGGGTGGCTTGATTATGTGAGTTTGATATCAAAGATGAACTGATGGAGCGCGCTTAAGGCTCAAGTGTTATCTAATTTTATGGTTGAATTAACAAGTCCTAAGTTATAATATGGCACCATCTCTAATAAAGAAGAGTACAAACTATTTTTTGATGGTGCCTCCAATATAGAGGGGTTAAAAGCTAGCATTATCCTCAAAGGTCTGAATTAAATCGCCATCTGGTAATGCTTTATGATTAAAATTATAAGCTACTAATAATGTTATAGAATACGAGGCCTTAATAACTAAACTGTAATTGGTGCAAAAAGTTTGGACTAAACATATTTCTATACATAATGAAATACAAATGGTAGTTCAACAATTGTTGAGCAACCATGCTATTAAAGCCACCATTATGCTCAAATATGTAGAGCATGCTAAGCATCTACAATCCAATATTGAGATAAAAGGATAAAATTGATGCTTAGAACAAATCTTTTAATCTAATAATGAAGATGTAAACTTGATGGCCAAATTAGCTACCCCTTTTAAATTGTCCTACTTGATGGAGTGTTTTTAGAAGAGAGACATCAACCCAATATCCTTCAAACAACTCATGTTATAGTTATTGCTAAGGAAGACAACTAGATGAACCCTTTTATTACATATTTAAAAATATGGTTAGCTCTTTACAAATATCAAAGAAGCTAAAATCATCATTAACAAGGTTACTGACTATTTATAGGAAGATGACATTTGATATAAGTAGTCGTACGGTCAACTTTGCCTCAGGTGTATCTCACTTGAAGAAGGAAACTATGTTTTAAGAGAAAGTTATGAAGACATTGTGGAGCTCACAAAGAGAGCACCACCTTAGCATGAAAAGCTGTTATGTCCGGGTATTTTGGGCCCTTTATGTTCAACGATGCAAAAGAGGTCTTGCAAAAATTTGATGCCTGTGAAAGACATGATTGATTCTTTGATAACCCTCAGCCAGTTAGCAGTCTATTGACTTGACGTGGCCTTTTTCTCAATATGAGATTGATATCCTTAGTCTTTTTCTATAGGCACTCGAGTAGAAAAAGTTTGTGGTACTTGTTATTAATCATTTTCTCTACATGGCTTAAGGCTGAGGCTCTTACCATTATAACTTTGGCAAAAATACTTGAATTCTTCAAGAATCATGTGACATACCCTCAACAAAAATACTTAAATTCTTCAAGAATCATGTGATATACCCTCAAAAAAAAATACTTGAATTCTTTAAGAAACATGTCATATACTAGTTCGACATCTTAAGGATTTTCATCACTAAAAATAGGAAGCAGTTCAAATATAAGGATTTTAAGTCCTACTGTGCCAACCTAGCGATTTATCTACAATTCACCTCAATGGCGCACCCTCAAACAAATGGTATGACTGAGTAACCAATAAGATCATCTTACAAAAACTTAAGAAATAACTAAAAGATGCATGTGGTGCATGGACTAATCAACTTAACCATACCTTATAGACCTTTCACACAACTCCATGAACTACAATAATGCAAACACTATTTTCCTTAATACATAGGACTATGATAGTCATCTATGTGAAGATTGGTATCCCTTTTTACTAGGTACTTCATCACAATCCTAAGCAGAATAACTTTGAGCTGCGCCTTAACCTTGATCTTCTTATTGGAAAGTAAGATGATATTGCCATTCAAACTATTGCATATCAATAGAGAATAGTTTGATTCTATAGATGAGTAAAACACTGAACCATCAAGGTAGGAGACTTAGTCCTAGAAAAGTTGACGTAACTAAAGGTGATTTTGGCATTGGCGAGCTTAGAGCCAATTGGGAGTGGCCTTTCAAAGTAGCAAAGGTTGTAGGCCCTATAAGTTAGAAGCCATGAATGGAAGGTCCATTACTTATCTTCATTAGGGAGAATATCTCTTATATGATCAAAATCCAACTCTAGGTGTGTCTTGGCCAACTCATACCTAATTTTTGCATTATAATCAAAGTAGATGTCAATCATCTCTTTATTTGACATTATATCATCTTGAACTCCTCTGCCACCTATTGTCATTACCAATCCAACATCTTCTATAATACCATTCTCACAAATTACACTAGGTATTAGATATCAAATATATATGAAATATTTTTTATTATTTGTTACATTGTACTTAATAATATTTATAATATTAACAAATTATAAATCATAATTGATCATACTTGTAATATTGTTACATTTGTATTAGATATCATATTGTTACATTTGTTGTAGATCATACGTTAGATGTGGTTTTTGGTTGTGGTTGTGGTTGTGATATTTCTTTTTTTTTTTTTCATATAAGACTTTTGCAAGCCAAATTTTTTTTTGGTTGGTCATATTATGTTTATGTCAAAACTTTGCCGAAATTTCAAAAAAATCATACTTAACATGAAATAAATTATTTGATTCTTTCCTTAAGAATGACATACAAATTATTTATCATTATTTATTTTGTTTTCTTATTTTTTTACAAAAGTTTTTTATTTGGAAGGAGATGATAAATGCACTGTTACCTATTTCTTGGCATGCAAAGGCTGCAAAGTGATATTTTAATATGCTTTCTACTTGAAGGAGAAGAGGCACTACTAGAAAATTACTTTTTAGCGACCACTGTTTAGTGATGAAAAATTGGTTGCTATAAGTAGCTATTTGCAAAGACATTTTTAAGTGGTCATAGTAAGCGTTCCTCTACAATGACTAGAGAATAATAGGATCCTTAATAATGCCCATCCGATCATCATTATTCTAATTGGTGCAGTTCAAGAATAAAATTGGTTAAAGACCTAATTTCAGTATCTTCTCCCTTGGTTTTTCCCTTTTCTTCTTCAAAGCTCTAATCTTTTTGTGAAAG
Organism: Omphalea diandra; assembly: GCA_949677035.1. NCBI lineage: Eukaryota > Viridiplantae > Streptophyta > Magnoliopsida > Malpighiales > Euphorbiaceae > Omphalea > Omphalea diandra. The sequence continues at coordinate 3,816 of CATIWR010109704.1, forward strand.
ACCTAATTCCATTTTCTTCTCATTTGCTTTTCACTTTTCTTCTTCAAAGCTTTAATCTTTTTGTCTCATTAACTTAAGCCAACAACTATTTCTTTGACTAAGAGTGACCATCAGGCATCGCTTCTTTTCCCACACCAAAAATTCCCCATCATAACCCTTTATCCATTGAACTTTACTAGTTGTTCTTCTAGTTAGGGAAACTGAGTGAAGAGGTCGTCCATATTAGTGAGGGAGATGACAATGTATGAGCTGAAAGAGCTAATACGCAGCTTAGGGGTATTCAAATGCTATTATGGCACTAGACATGTTGTGAAACATGAAATTCTTAGTGATATCAATAACCAAGTTGATAGTGATGGTGGATCATAAGTTGAACACCCTCATTAGGATTTGGATAGATGGATATATGATATAGTGTATATAGAGACCCGAAGATCATATTTTGATTCACATGAACACATATAAGATAGAGAGAAAAATAGGGAGAAGGAAGAATTGAATGTTTTGATTTCATTCTTTTGCTTTTCTTTTCTTTTATTTCTCTACTCTTTGATTTTTTTTTCTTCTTAAGCTCTTAAACTTTTGTTGTCTTAGCAATTTTTGTACAAAATTTTTTTTTCTTATTTTTAGCTTTTTAAGTTCTGCATTATGTAAAATTTAGTCTTTGTCGAAGTAGGTATATGATGAAATTGGTTGTGTATTCCTAATCAATAGGTTTTGTAAGCAAATGGGTTTTATGTGATTCTGATAAATTTTGTGTATTTGGCTTATGATTTTAGTTTTAATAACAATATGCCATTGTCAATATCTTTGAAGAGTAAAATTTTTAGTTTGTGAAATTCATATAATGATTCGTTGTCTAAATTATTTTAGGATGGAGTTGTAACAAGTCTTCAATTTAATATTTATAATGGTTATTTCAATCTTTATAAATGAATCTGTTTATATTTTTAGAAAAAGATAGTCTCCCCTCTTTGGTCCCAATCATTGATAATGAGTCTATTTCATCTCCTCTCTTTGGTCCCAATCATTGATAGTGAGTCTCTCTCTCTTTTTAATTTCAACATTTTTGACATTTCAATTTTAGGGTAATTAATCTAGTTATTACAAACTAAATGCAAATAAGAAGTGATTACCCTTTCTCTAAGGTAAACAACTTTGTTATTTTTCTCAAGTTCAAAAGCATTATCTGCAATTGTTCAACTTCTTGATAGTTTTATATATGCTTGGTTTCTAATTGACATTAACAAATCAAACATTGATTTTGAATATTTATTTAAGTGTTGCACTTAATTGAGGATTACATGTAAAATCTAGTATCTTTTAATGTTCTTTTTGAGAATTTGGTTTGATTCTTTTCCTTATTTCAGATTGCTAAGCATGGAAAATAAGTAATTTCCTTAACTCTTTTTTTAAAAATTTATGAGTGAGTTTAAATATTTTCATTTATTCTTCTTATTCATATGTTTTCCATAATGCATTTTGAATTAGTGCCTTGGGTTAGTGATGTAATTGAATATCATTGATGTGGTGTTTGAAGTATTTATAACAAGAAATACCATAGAGATATGTTGGTTATTGTATAAAGAAGAAGTAAAGAATTCAAACTCAAATTATCCATATCTAACAATATAGCAAAAGATATCTCAAATCTTAGGCTTATCCTTTGGCAGTTGCAGTGTTGTTTATTTTGCAAGACTGTGATGGTTACTACATATGCTAACTCCTTTGTTTTGGAGATATAATATTTGATCAAATCCATGTTACCTTTGCTAACTCCTCTGTTCGATAGAAATAGTGATGACATCTAGATTAGTGCTCAACTTTAGGGAATTCAAAGTTTATTGAAGAATTAAAATAGAATTTTCAGGCAATACAACAGACCTACTTTGGTGATTTCTTTTAAATCCCTTATATATTATTATAATATTCTCTTATTAGATAACATACCATGTTGTCAAGTTGTATTATTAAAACAAAAACTATCAATTAACTATATGCATGTAAAATTTTTTGATACATCAAATACTAAGAGTACATTTTGAGATAAAAGGTTTAGGATGAGAAGCTTAAGGGAACTTGTTTGAATTGATTACATGATTTTTTGTCAACTAATATGTGTATTCTCGAATACCCATGTTGCTGCATTGGCTGATTGATGAGAATTTATTTAAACTTGGAATTTTGAGGGAATAGTTTGGTCTTGCTATTTGAATGTCATTGAGTGATATTATTAGCAATTTTTTAAAAGGATTTTTAGATGTGTTCATTTATTTATATCCTATAAAAATTATTCTTTTATGGCAAGTGTGATGAATGAGGTTAGTAGTTTTTCACATGGCCCTTTCAATATAACTGTGTTTTCTTGAATTTGAAGTTTAAGTTTGTGGAAGTTAAGGACTTTAATTTGATGAAAAATATGGGGAAGATTTGTTTTGAAATTTCGTTTATGGTTTCTTAAAGTTAGAGACTGGATAACAACATTGATTTGTTGCCTACTTATAAATAAACGATTCTCTTTAGGAAAAGAAAAGGGTTATCTTATCTTGGTAGCCTTTTAAATGACTATATCAAATATTTGAATTACAGTCCTCTATACCCAACATTGTATGGAAAATTGAGAAGTATTTTCTAGTTAAGTATTTTATATTTAATCATATTTATTTTTCACTATGTTTTTATTTGCAATTCATTTGTTCATATGCATAAAATCGAATGCCATTGTGCTAGGCTCAGTGGAAATGGGAAAACTATTCTTTTATATCAAGTAAGCCTTGTATTATTGGTTTGTTCCATGAAAATCTTGAAGCAATTTGTAGCTATGAATATTTTTCATATTTTAGAAATGCAAGTTGTTGATTTAAGCAATTAGTCTTAATTATTTTAGTTATTGTAATGACCGTTAAGTTTATGAGAATGATTTTATTTTTGCATTATAGACTTTAATCTAATTATTATCCCATCATTTGATGCATATGCTAGCTTTGAGATGGTTCTTCACATTATGGCACTATTACCTTAATGGAACAAAATGAGAACACTTTCATTCTACATCTTAAAAGCTCAAAGGTATTTGTCTTAATATGGCATGCATAAATTCAATTTGTCCTCTATCTTCACATGAAATGAGGACATATTCCCTATACTTCTAGGGGTTTAAGGCATACAAACTTCCAAGCATTTTCGTTGAAAAAAAATTAATATGTTGAATTAGACATTCAATTTAACTTATATGCTCGTTTTTTTTTCTTTTTTCCTAATGCTTCTTTTGTACCTTGACAATGGGGGAAAGTGAATGGCTTTCAAGTCTACCAATTTTTGAAGCAGATGGTATATAATTGTTTAAGCATATGATATAACCATTGCAGATGATCCACTTATTGTAGATGTTAGCTTATGTATTCATCAATATACTTAAAGTTAGATTAACAATAATGATGTGGAACATGAATATTTTTAATAAAATTTATTTGGCATTTTAAATATTTCTTCAATTTCAAGTATTACATATGTGTGAATAAGGGTGCCAAAAGGAAAAATTAAAAGAACAAAAAAAAAAAAAGAGATTTGATAGTGATCAAAATTTATCGCAATTAGGTACTTGATTTCTTATATAAGCCCTTTAATGATGACAAATTTGGTCACGAAATGGTTATAATATTTTTTGAGAAAAATATTGGTGATGTGAATTTATGAATAGCAACGAGAAGTTTGATTGTTAATATATCATTTTTAACGACTAGAATTTCATATGATTGTAATTGCTATTTGCATTAGGAAACTCTTCTTGTCTTTAAATACTTTTAATAATGGAGGCTATTACAATGGGGTGGCGACTGAATTTTGTCATTGCAAATGAATTTTTATGACTAGAATCTAACTTTTAGATGATTTTTCCTGTCACTAAAGTCTCTTTTCTTGTAGTGAGGGAAGCTATAGTCTATCTCACTTATGGGATAAGTGGTGCAAGTAATATGACATTACCACTTTCAAAGTTATGTGTGAGAAGGCCTTAAAAAATTGATGCATTGAGAATGTTAAGCCTAGCTTAAGACCTTCTAGGCATACTAAGGGTTGATTATCTTTGCTTAAACATGCTATATAGCTAGTAAGCACTTTACTTATTTTTCCTTTTGCAAACTTTATATGTGACTATTTTGGGGACTTTTATTTGTTGTACTAAATGGTAAATATATACATCTTTATCACTTCGTGTTCAAAAGAAGTAGCTAAAGCATCCTACTATTGCATATAAGATGTTTAAGAGTACTCATACCAAGAAGGATGATGAGAAACATTTCATTGATAAGAGGTTTCAACTTATCAATGTAAGTTATTTGATTCCAAATCTTCTTTAGGTTTCTTACGCATACTTCTAACTTAATTTCCTAATTATAATTTATTTAATGTGTTATTGGATTAGATCTAATCTGTGAATGATATTATTATTTAGTATGAGGATGGGTCTATAGAGCCTTAGAAGGAGGATGAGAATAAGCTCAATTATAGGCTATATGTGAGGGAAGAAAGCTACAAGTAAATAAACTCGATTTATAAGTGTTGGAGCTCTACTCACACACATCCTCTCACTGATTTGTCTCTACATCATAGGTGTATGATCTTGGATTAAAAGATCATATTAGAGCACATGTTAAAGAGTGCATGTGTAATCAATTCCAAAATAAGTTGGCTCATGATGGAGTCATTGATCCAATAGCTTATAGATCCCTTTTGACCTGGTTCATCTGCCACTTATGCTCATGTGCCATCATGACATGTTTCTACTCAACATGTTTTGCTTCAATACCCCTTTTAGAGTATGGACTACATGACACAGATGAGTAGCATCACAAGCTTGATTATGATGACCACCTAATAGAGTAATTCTATATTTTCAATTTTTGAATTTCTTCCTTTTTTGTGTGAATTTTTTACTTTATCAAATCTTTCTAAAATAGTTTTGTAGTTGTTCATATATTTATATGTTGAATTTATATGATTTATATATAGGTATTTGAATTGTATTTATATATTATCAAAAGAAAATATAAAATAAAAATATTTACCTAGTATTAGTGATAGATTTGTGATAAAAATTGATTAATTTATATATAGTCAGCGATGGATTATAAAGGAACTATTGATGGAGTAGCGATAAATTCTATTTATGAATAAAATAAATTATTTGCCTTAGAGACAAATTAGTGATGAAATAAATTCATCACTAGTCCATTTTAGTGATGGAATATGCTTATTTAGTGACATTTTTTTTTGTTGCTAAATCTTTTTTTTTATAGTAATAATTGTTAGAATACTTATGTGATAAAGAAGGATTTAGTTAACTGCTCGACAATTATTAAATTCAAATCCTTATATTACAAAAAATGCCTAAGAGTCTACAACTTAATTTTATTTTATATTTTTAGAAAATAATTAAAATTAATATTAACATTTTATAATTGTTAGAACACTAATTGGCCAAAGATGGATTTGGTTAATTGCTTGATAGCTATTAACGTCAAATCCTTATGTTGTGAAAAAAAAATGTCTAAAACTTTATAAATGTCACTACTATCGACACAAAAGTTAACAGTCCTCTTTCTCTATCATGCCCTTTATGTTAGGTAATTCACCATTTAAATCTTCAAGATTGTTGCCTACAGATTTCATAGCTCTTGTATCCTTGGGTGTCTAACTACCAAACCTACTAATAAACTTGATAGTGTTGGCATAAACATTGGGTTATTTACACTCCTAGTTATCAAACTATGACAAAAATTATATGATATTCACATAGATATTTTTTTTCATAATCATTCTAAATCATCATTAATATTTTATATCACTGTTCATTGATTTTTTCAGACAAATTATGTTGATGTGGCCATTTATTATATATGTGTGGCATCTGACTTAGGAAAACTCACCATAAATGGGCCCTACTTTATCACATCAACCTCGTGGGTCCTATTAATTTTTCGAGCCCTCCTTCCTTCTTCTCCTTTCACATATGGATCTCTTCTCTCTTTCTCTCTTCCTTATCTATGTGAAGCTCTTTTCTAAAACTTTTTTGCTTTTTCTCAAATGAGTGAAGTGCCTTTTCATATCTTCATCCTCAGTTATGCAAGATAAATTAAAGGGATATTTTGCATCCAAATTTGAAGAGATATATCAAAGTGAAATTAAATTTTGATGAAAGTAGGGTTTGAAAAAGAATATAGAATTTTGATTCCCCACAGGCAAGAATGAATTTGATTCACATTATATCTGACAAAATGAACTGGTTACATAGAGATAAGATGCGATAGCCCCTATTTATTATAAGTTATGATTCAATTTAATTAATCTTCACTGCCATTTTAATATTAGGAAATCACTCTCATTTTAATGCTATATACTTAATATTGTATGTTTGTTTCTATTTACATTGTATTGTATGTTTGATTTTATGGAGTATATAAGGCAGGTAAGGCCATTGGAAATTTTAATGCATTATATTATATTAATGGATTTAGTGTAAGTGCATTGTATAAATGCTTATGTATGAAATTAAATATTTGTTTACTATTTCTGTGTATTTGTTGTTTATATATAACAAATGATTTCAAATATTTCTTAATTAAATTGCATCACATGGCCAAAATAGGACTAAGGGTTATATGGGTGGGTCCATTGATTTCTTTGACAATTGTAGTGCTAATAGGTTATCAATAATGGAAATTGATAAAATATTGAAAGAGCGTAATGTAAGGGGAAATTTTTCATCTGTCTAGTACCAAATATGAGATATAATGATAGTATTATATAGCTAAAAATTGATGGTGATGTTTTAGAGATGGAATTTAGTATAACTAAAAGCAGAGTTATAACAATATATGCTAAGGATTTTGATGTAATTGAAATAGTTAATACAATTAAGGGAGTAGTAGAGGAAGTTTAGGTGGGCAATGTGATTGAGAAAGTTAATTTAGGTGAGAGTGTAGTAAGAACTAGGAGGCTTAAGGATAAAGAGAATTATGGGGATGATGATAAAATATATAGTGAGAATGAGGATTATAATAACTCTGAAACTAAATTTCCTGATAGTGATTATGACTTAGAAGATGAAGATGATGATTTGTTTGAGAAATATATTGACAAAAATACTGAGAGAGATATGCAAATTAGGGAGAAAAAACATAGTAATTGATGAAATACATAGGGAACATAATGAAGATGATAATTTGGTTACCATTTTTGATGAGTTATTATCTACAACAGAAACATATAGTGATAGAGACAATAATGTGAAAAGCGTGAGAAATCCATAATTTATAGAGGAGAGGGACGTGTGTAATCTAGCATTTATTGTTAGAATGAGATTCAAATCCTTTAAGCAATTTAGAGAGGTTGTTTAAAAACACTTTATTAACATTAGGTGGTAAGTGAATTTTGACACAAATGATAAAATTAGGTATACCGTTAAATGTGTTATGGGATGTCCATGGTATTTATAGGCTAGTCACCGAAAAAATGACCCGTCAATTATGCAAATTAAGATAGGAAACTTAATCCTCATATGTGAAAAAGGTCATAATATTAAGCATGTTACATTAGAATGGTAGGCCAAAAGGTGCTTAGAAGCCTTTAAGTCTAACCTTAACTGGAATTTAAATGGGTTTATTGCTATTATGGAAGATAACTACCAAATCAATTTTACATATGCAAAAGCATAAAGAGTTAGGAGTTTAGCACAAAATCTTATAGATGGGGATGAAAAGAAGCAACTTTCTATGTTAAAGCATTACAAGTTAGAACCCCTTTAGACTAACCCTAGCAACATTGTTGAGTTTTAGACTAGTGATAATGGTGAGTTACTAGGAGTTTATGTTTGTTTGAAGGTATTGAAGGAAGCTTTTAAATCAGGTTGTAGGTCCTTGATTGGTATAGATGGTTGCTTCTTAAAGGGAATATATAAAGGTCAATTTCTTTCAATTGTAGGTATTGATGCAAATGATTACATCTTTCCAATTACTCAGGCATTATGCAAGAAGGAGACGAAATAGACATGGTGCTAGTTCTTGTGTTTGCTGGCTCAAGATTTTGACATATAGAAGAATCCTTGGCATTGGACCTTTATGTCAAATCGACAAAAGATTTATTATATGCATATTTTATTTTATTTATTAATGAATTGAAGCTAAACTTTAAAATATTCTAATGATATTCCTTTTTTCTTTGAATTTATAGGGCCTTGTATCTACAATATATAAGTTATAGCCAACAATAGAAAAAAGATTTTATGTTAAACACTTATATAACAATTTCAAGGAGTTTAAAAGGAAAAAATTGAAAGATAAATTTTGTAATTGCATAATGACACCATATCATGACAAGTTTGCTAGACATGGAGGAGAAAAGTAAGGAAGCACATGGATGGCTTGAAAGAAAAAAATCTAGATAATTGGACAAGATCCATTTCATAACACACTCTAAGTGTGATTTACTTATGAATAACTTGTGTGAATGCTTTAACAACTACATTATTGAAGTAAAAGATAAGGGCATTGTTAGTATGTTGGGAATCATAAAAATAAAGCTTGTGAAAAGGTTGTGGTTGAAGATAGACATAATGAAGAAGGGAAGAGGACCATTGTGTTTAAAAATACAAAAGAAGTTAAAGAAGATTAAGATTTTCAGATATAAGTACTCCTCATTATGGTTAAATGAAAATAAATTTCAAGTCATAAGACTTGGAGGGCAATATGTAATTGATAAGGAGAAAGGTCATCTACATGTAAAAGATGGATCTAACTACAATTCCTCATTCTCATGCTTAATCTACTCTGATAATGAATAATAAGCATCTCGAGCAGCATGTGGTTGATTGTTGTGCTAAAGCATTTAAGATCTACTCAAACTACATTAACTCTATTAATGGGTTTGCATTATAGCCAAGGAGTACTGAAGAGCCATTTCAAACTCCACCAAAACTTGAGCCCAAGAAAAGGGGCAAGAAAGCTAAAATGAGAGGACTAGAAGAGGAAAAAGTTTAGAATGCTATTAGAAATTGTAGGGTATCAAAGAAAAGCATTGACATGGATTATTCTAAATGTGGTGAAAAAGGTCATAATAAAAAAAATGCCCTAAACTAATTGAGGAACCATTTACTGAAGGGAGTACACCAATTGGAGATGGATAAGCTTCATATGATTATTTGCTACACTTATATCTTAATTTGCATTGGTTATTCATATATACTTGCACATATTTACATTATACAATTGCATTATTTTCTAGTTATAGCTAAGGAGTAAGAAGAAAAAAAAAAGTTGATATTCAAAGTTTAAATACTTAGACAAAGGAAAAAGTCAATCCTATGCAATGATTATTAAATGGATGCCTGATGTAAGTATAATACAAGTATATGAATATGAATTGTGTTTGGCTTGTAATATTATTTTGTAATAATCTAAATTATGTCTAAATTTTCTTGCATCATAATACTCAAATAACTAATGACTATATATTTAGTTCATATATTAATGTTACTCTTGATGCATCAAGATGCCTAAAATTCTCTTGATGTGAAAAAGTATGATGAAGTTTTAGAGCAATTAATGATTCATCCACCACAATCATAAGAAGAATTGCCACTTTCTTAGGATATCAACAAAAGGATTTCACAGTCTATCACTAGATTTTATTTCTAAATGTCTTAATCTTTCTTTTTTTTTTCTTTTTTCTTTTTTTTATCATAATTATCATAACATAACAGTTCTTTATATGGCAAGAAAGCAATGTGGTCAAGAAGGCAAAGAAAACTAGAACATTAGCTGACATATATCAAAATGCAGAGACTACAGCATACAAGAGGATGAAGAAGATACATATTGTGGCATATAGGCCAATTACCAAAAATGTAAGAATGAAGCACCAAGCACCAGTAACCAAGAAGGCAGAGTGTTGAACCAAAGGAAGCCATGGCATCCAATAATAGACAACTTGCAATTAAGAATTTTGGTAGGACAATGCCAATAATAAGTACAGTTACAATAGGCAAACCTTTAGAAAAATGGAAACAAGCACTTCTTGATTCCAAGAAATGCCAGCCATGGAAGCTGTCATATAAAGCAAACAACCAAAACATAACAAATCCAATAAATATTATAAAAAGGATTACAAAGCAGGAAGAAGATTTAATCATTTCAAATCAAGCACTATAGAGCAGCAAGAAAACACAATCATTTTAAATCCAAACATATTAGAGTAGCAAGAAAAGACATGTTAACTCCTCCAAATATAAAATGCTACAAGAGAGATGAAGATGTGTTGTTTTTTTGTCTGCAGCTATCATTTTTATTCTTTAGTTGAAAAAACAATATTTAGGGTAATTAATTATTTACTTTATAATGCTTGATAATTGTGTTCTATGGCGACATGTGATGTTGTGAACGTTTTATGGGGGGGTAGGTTCGTAGTGCCCACCTTTTTTTTTTTTTTGGCTAATTGTAATGTCAAAAGCATCACTATCATGCGTTATTTTATTATTCCAGTTCATGATACAAACATGAAGGCATTATTTTTTTTTTTGGACAGTATATTTTGACATGTAATGACAGTTATTCTAAGTAGTTAAATGCAATTATGTTCTTTCTTCATGGTATTGTGCAAAGTAATTATATTAGTTCAAGTTTTATTTTAAATTTGATTCTTATTTTTATTGTTTATTTAGAACAAAAACCTTATTGTTGTTGTTATTCCTATTATTAATATCAAACTATTACATATAGTTAAAAATCCATGAAAATCAAAGAATATTTATATAAATTGAAAAGTAAAGAATATTTATATAAAAATGGCAAATATAAATTACCATAATTCTAACATTCTAAACTGCAATCTCTTAGCAATTCAAAATGCATTTCTAAAATATATTAGATAAACTAATACATCTTAAAACCATAATAAAGTCAATGTTATAATAGCACTTCTAGTTTCAAATGCATTTACTGGAAATCATCCCAAAAATAAAAATGACTAACGTTAGAAACCACCCAATATAGCCTTTTCCATCCTTTTTTCTTATAAGCATCATCAAATTCCATCTTTTCTTCATTATCTTCATTTGGCAGTAGTGTACTCCCATAATATCATATCCATTATCAATGGTCTCTAAGTTGGCTTGCATCTCCTCATTATCTATCCTCCTTAACAACCCATTGATAACCTTTTTTGCTTTGTCATTCATGGGTTCATCGTACTAGTCCATGAGTCTGAAAAAAGGACCCACCCCTATCATTAAGCACTAATATTTATCACCATCTCAAATTGACTCAAATAAGAATTAACTTATTTTATACTCACACCATAGTTTCTGCATCTAACAAACTTTCTTCCATAATTCTTTGATGTCCATGAAGTTTTTAAGTACAAGCTTGTCTTCACCTTGCACAATGGTGAATTCAGTCACGACATCAAGTTTTGCAAATATCTGAAAATAGTTTTTTATGGTTTCATATGTTTTATTGGGATTAGGGATTTAGAAATTGTATAGGTGATAGTCAAATGTTGGGCAATGATTTTAAAAAAAGAAAGAGTCATGCGTGAAGAGAGAAACTAGAAAGAGGGCTAGAAAAATTACTGGGATCCATGAGGCTGACGTGGCAAAATGGGAACCATTTATGGTGAGTTGTTCTAACTTTTCGCAAGTCGGACGCCAGTGCATAATAATGGCCACACCAACGTAATTCGCCTGAAAATTTAATGGACAATGATTTAAAATATTAATGATAATTGATATAGGAGCATATTAATTAGATTTATTAATCTTTTATTTAATATTATATTGGGTTTAATTTTTAGAAAAAATATTTTATTTATGAGATTTTTATGTAATTTCCTATTCAGAATTTTATATATAGGAAGAGATAATTTCTAGTTAATATATTTATTATTTTGGAAAATTAAAGAATAAATTTAGAATCTATTATATTTTATAAAATTTAAGATCTATTATGTTTTAGAAAGTTTATTATTTTTTTATTCTAATTTTAGTTTCTTAATTAGTTTAAGAGCTTAACCTCTAAATAGGGCTATAAGCACCAAGTGATCTTGAGTTTTTTATGAATAAAAATTTCTAGAGAAAGTATCTCTATTTATCTTTATAAAATTTAAATCCAAGCATTTGCATGTCATGCGATTTTAGCTCAAACTTTAAAAATTGCTAAAATAGGTCAAAATTAAGAAATTGAGTAAAATGTTAGCCCATTCTATGTATAAAAAAAAGTAATGGAATACCAATAAAAGTTTTTCGTTGCTAATTACCAATGGATTTCCTTTAAAATAATGATGAAAAAACTAAATTAGCGACAAATTTGATATCCGTAACTAATTCCATCACAAAAACTAGCACTAAGGCGGCACCAGTTTTTTATGAGGCCTTAGCGACTAAATCAAATGCATCATTAATTTGCGATAGATTTGATTTCGTCGATAATTTAGTAACAAATTAGCGATGAAATTTTTCATCCCTAACTTTTTAGCTCCAAAATGAAAATTTAAGAATTATTTGGGAGAAAAATTAGAGACAAAATTTTTCATTACTAATTTTTTGGCTCCAAAATAAAATTTAAAAGTTGTTTAGGTAAAAAAATTAGCAATGAATTTAGTTTTGTCACTAATTAGTGAATGATTAGCAACAAAATTTTTCATCACTAATTTTTTGACTCCAAAATAAAAATTTAAAAGTTGTTTAGGTAGGAAAATTAGTAATGAATTTAGTTCTGTCGCCAAATAGCGACGGATTAGTGACGAAAATTTTGTTGCTAATTTGTTTGGCTCCAAAATGAAATTTTTAGCTCTAAAATTAAAATTTTAAATTTTTTTAAAATTTTTTAGCTCTAAAATTTTAAATGTTAATTTGTTTGGCTCCAAAATGAAATTTTTTTATTTAAATTTTTATTATTATTTTAAAATTTTAATATGTCACTAATTTTTTGTTAATTGAAAATGTGTAGTTATAAATTTTATAATTCTAAAGTTATTAAATTTCATTTTCTTATCGACATTATACTTGTTAATGTTTAATTTAAGATTTTTAGAATTTATTTTGATATTTAGATTTAAAAATTGATAATATATTAATATTAAAATTTAATAAATTGATAATTTATAAGTATGATAATCAAATTATTAATAGAATATATTTATTAATTTAATTTTAATCAAATTGTTAATTTTAAAATAAATAAATAAATAATAAATATATGTTTTTATAAAAATTTGTTGGACTAGGGTAGTTAACCCTAAGTCTTGGACCTCTTTTGATCTTGATAAAAGAGATTGATCATGTCTAATGTTTCAAATAAGTATTGTTTTGCAGCCTTTAGCTTTTATCTAAATTGGAAGTTGGATGTAGCTCAAAAATCTTCAAGTATAAAAAGTGACTTCTAAATCGCGACCACTACTTTGTATTCGCGACTGCGATCTGTGAAAAAGCTTGTTAGAAAGCAGACAGCGAAATCGCGGAGCTATTCTTAACCGCAATTCATCCAAATGAAGGAGTCCAAATGTGGCAGACGATTTCGCAGTGTGTGTCACGCCCTAGTCGTGACCGCGAATTTCGAAGTAACTCAAGAGGGAAGTAAGTCCACAACCACGACATGACAAGTGTCACAGCAGACCGTTGGAAGTCAAATTTCGCGGAGGCATCTTATTGGTAGCGACCTCGATTCGTAAAGAAGAAGATGACCATTTTTGGCAGACGAATTCGCATCCTTCTATCGCGGCCTATACAAGAATGATCGCGACCGCGACTTATGAAAGCAGGTGAAAGGCAACGACTATATTTTCCTGATGGACTAATCAAAAGTTGTCATGTGGACTAGTCGTTAGACATAAACGAGATTTTTCTTCAGAAATTTGGATTTCGCGATCGCTAATGAGTAGTAGCGACCGCGAATTGAGACTTCAAGCATTTAATGCAGAATCTGTCAAACATGTCTCAAAGATTTGATGAGCTATGATCTGCAACATCTCTTTGGTGAAGTTTGGGTATAAATACTCCATCAAACAGTCATGAATAAGGTTGCTAAAAAATTTATTACAAGTAATTAAAGCTCTCAATCTTTGCTACTCATTTTCTTCAATTTTCTTTATGAAATTGTAAGTGTTAGGTGTGAGCATTAAACACCAAGTTGTAAGGTTGTAGTGTGAGCTTGCAAAAACACTTCAAGA
>CATIWR010109710.1:0-63720 GCA_949677035.1 Omphalea diandra
ATAAAATAATTTGTCATACAACTATACAAACACTACATATATGTTCAAGTGTCCCCAAATGCAATGGTGCTTCTAAATGATTATTTATCTAATGCATATGCTCATGTGATAATGCTAATGAATGTGGCTAGGGATGTTACATACAAAATGCTATAACATTAACGTCACTTTAATCACTTTTCTTTGGGTTACTGAGTTTTGGTTAATATAAATTTTATTGGTATTGTCAAGGGGTTTCAGTTATAGATAAATGACAACAAATTATTTTCCTTTCAAAGAATATAAAAGATAAAATTATGAGACTTATTTTTCTATTACGTGTCCAACATAAATTAATAAAAATTATAATTAGTTAAATATTTACTATAAACATCACCTCCATCTAAAAAAGATAAACTAGTCCAATTATTTAACAAAACCCAATAAAACATCACTCTACCATAAAAAAGAAATAAACATAGAACCAAATTAAATAAGAAGCCTAAGAAGTCCAACCAAACAAACCCTACCTTCACTCCTGCTCTTATTTTTCCCAACATCTCTGCTCTTCTTTGTCCCGACATCCTTAGGCGTGAGTGTTAGTAATTGTACACCAGCATCTTTAGGCATCACAATCCCATACTTGTTAACAGAAGTAAGCCTTTCAATATGTTGTGTGTCCTCAACTTGTTTTTTTTTTTTTTTTTTTTTTGAATGAAATTCAATTTTGATATTTGTTTATATCTATAAAGTTTAAGTTAGGCACTTATGAAGGGGACAATAAGTAATAAAGTGATGATATGTCAGTAAGTTCTAGTATGAAATAGAAATTATCGAGATATGATCAAGAAATTATGTTTTAAAAAAGAAAATGATTTTCATTGAAAATGTTTTCTAGTGCAATTGAAAATGAGAAATGAGAAATTGCTTTCTATAAGCAAAAAGTCCCTAATGATTTTGAGTTTCTATAGTTTTAATTTTGGCTTTGTCTATATTATATGCTCATTATATATCACTTGGTTAGTGAGTTTTGATCCCTATTTTAGTTTATAGTTTTTGTTGCTACCTATTTTTGTTATTCAATTGTGTCAGTTGTAGCTTTTTTTTTTTTCACTTTGCAACTTTTGTCCTTTTCAATTTTATGGACTACATGAAATCTAAGTTCTCAATAATTTATTGACTGAAAGGAAAATCTCTTTTTTTTTTGTTATATATTTGTGCATAATATTTTTACCAATGGATGTCACATATTTATTATTAGTGTTATCATATTTGTTATTAAGATAGGCCTTTCACTTTCCAATGTGTCTTTAACTTGTTTTTCTAAATGAAATTCAAATTTGCCATTTCTTTGTAGTTTGTGAAGTTTAAGTTGAGCACTTATGAAGGGACAAAAAAGTAATAAAATGATGATATTTCAATAAGTTCTAGTATAAAATAGAAATTACCGAGATATTCATTAATGGAAAATGATTTTTATAGAAATGGATTTCTAAGAAAATTGAAAATGGAAAATTGTTTTCTATAAATAAAAAGACTCCAATGAGTTTGAGTTTTTATAGCTTTAAGTTTGGTTATGTATATTTTTTATGCTCATTGTATATCACTTGGTTAGTGAGTTTTGATTCCTATTTTGGTTTAAAGTTTTTGTTGCTACTCATTTATACTGTTCAATTTTGCCAATTTTAGCTTTTTCTTTCACTTTGCAATTTTTGTCCTTTTTAATTTTATTGAATGCATGAAATCTAAGTTCTCAGTAATTTATTGATTAAAAGGAAAATCTATTTTTTTATGTTATATATTTGTGCATAATACTTTAATCAATAGGCATCACATATCTACTATTAGTGCCCCTATATTTGTCATAAAAGGTAGGCCTTCCGATTTGTTGTGTCTTCAACATATTTTTCTGAATGAAATTTGAATTTGTTGTTTCTTTGTAATATGTAAAGTTTAAGTTGAGCATTTGTGAAAGGGGGAATGAGTAATACGATGAGGATATGTCAATAAGTTCTAGTATGAAATAAAAATTATCAAGATATATTCAAACAAACATCTTTTCTAAATAGAAAATATTTTCTAAGGAAATTGAAAATGGAAAATTGTTTTTTGTAAATAAAAGTATCATAATGATTTTGAGATTTTATAGAATTTATTCTAATTATATTCTCATTATATATCACTTGATTAGTGAGTTTTGATTCCTATTTTAGTTTACAATTTTTGTTGTTGTTTGCTGCTTTTCAATTGGATTAATTTAAGCTATTTCTTTCACTTTGTCTTTTTTTATTTTATCGATTGCATGAAATCTAAGTTTATAGTAATTTATTGATTGAAAGGAAAATCTATTTTTTTTATTATATATTTGTGCATAATACTTTCATCAATAGGCATCACACATATACCATTAGTGCTCCTATATTTATTACTGAAGGCAGGCTTTCTAATGTGTTATGTGTCTTCAACTTCTTTTTTTGATTGAAATTCAAATTTACTATTTCTTTATAGTTTGTAAAGTTTAAGTTAATCATTTATGAAGGAGAAAATGAGTAATAAAGTGATGATATATCAGTAAGTTATGATACGAAATCAAAATTACTAAGATATGTTTAAGCAAACATATTTTCTATTTTCATAGAAAATGTTTCCTAAGGAAATTGAGAATGAAAAATTGCTTTCTATAAGTAAAAAGTCCTTAATGATTTTGAGTTTTTATAGTTTTAATTCTAGTTATGTCTATATTATATGCTCATTGTCTATCTCTCGGTTAATGAGTTTTAATTCTTATTTTAGTTCATTTTTTTTTTTATTGTTGTTACTTCTGCTATTCAATTATCAATTTCAGCTTTTTCTTTCACTTTGTAATTTTTTTTTAAATTTTATTGATTACATGAAGTCCAAGTTCCTATTAATTTATTGATTGAAAGAAAAATATGTTTTTTCTGTTATATATTTGTGCATAATAATTTCATTGATAGGCATGACACTGTTACGTCTTATAGAATGAGCAGAAAAATAAAAAATTTTCTATATGGAAACTCACCAAGTATCCATTTGATTCAATTAAATCAAAAAGAAGAATGCAAAACCTTAACAATTTGGACAAGAGATGCAAGAATGTTGGAAGGTGGAGAGGGGTTTACACTAGTAACACCCAACCGCGAGCTTGGAGTGTAGATTGTTGGATTAATATGCTACTAGAATGATGAACGCCCTATGTAGGTATCTACACGAATAAGTACTCATCCAAAGCAAGCAATGTCCTAGCATTAAGGTTTCTATCTCTCTCTAAAAATATTTTTTGAAAAAGCAACGTGAATGTTCATCACTTGCGATCCAAAAACGCTAAACGTACATATATATCTTAATCGTTAAAATATTTATATTAACTCTATATTTTAAAGATGCAGATGAGATAATATCCTATTTTGTTTCAATCTTAAAAATGAAAAGAATATCTAAATATTAAGATAATATATTTAATTATCTTAATATATATCTAGAGAGATCATAAAATATCATCTCGTTTTGGGTATGTTCTAAATGTGTGACCCTGTAGTTCACATAATGTTGGCAATGGCCCAAAACCTATTTGTCGCACACAAGTCATAATGGTCTCTAACAAGACATTATAACTACTCAAATTATGTGAAGGTCAACAAATTGACCTAACCTATTTTTCAAATAGTATTATAATCCTTTTGTTGCAGTATATCTTAATTGAACATAAGGTATGGGTCATATCATTCTTATATAGTTCAATTATTTCTTGATCTTCAAGTAGATTGATGTAAAATGATAATGATAACCTTTATCAATTCATCTTTTCATGGTCATGCAATCTTTTCAGCCTAACTAATCAAGGGGTCCAGAAATATATTTTTCAGAAATATATGAAGGACAAATTCCTTCTTAATCGCTTATATTCCTCTATATGATTTACGTTATGTCCGATATTAGTCTATATAATTATCCTATTAAGAATAATGTTGGACTGTATTAAACATTAAGCTCATCATATTAGAATATATGGTGATGTTCAGGTCAGAGAATTAAATTAATATTATTACATAATAATCACTTATGACTATTTATCCACGTAGTGTTCTCGTAGCAGCTCGATCCAAATACAACGTTTCCTAAACATGTATCTGTGTGTTTGACTTAATA
Source organism: Omphalea diandra (assembly GCA_949677035.1). Taxonomy (NCBI): domain Eukaryota; kingdom Viridiplantae; phylum Streptophyta; class Magnoliopsida; order Malpighiales; family Euphorbiaceae; genus Omphalea; species Omphalea diandra. Next base: position 4,150 of record CATIWR010109710.1, read on the forward strand.
TCACATATTCATAATTAGTAAAATATAGTCATCAATCAAAATGCATACTAGTCTTCATTCATTATTATCCCAACAATAATGACCGATTAGGGATAATTTAAAATATAATTCTTTACACTTAACGGTTTTACTATCAAGTCACGTACTTGATGTCATTAGATGGAATTAATTATTCATGAAATTTATAATTTAACTGTAAATAAAATATGAAACAGATATTTAATAAAAATGCAACCATGACATTATTAAGAAAATATTTATCACAATAATTGGTTTAGGGCACATAACTAACACACACGTCTACTGTTAATGCTCCCATATTTATTATCAGAGGTAGGCCTTTTTATTTGTTGTGTGTCTTTAGAAAAACAACTTCTTGTCCTTAATGAAATTTGAATTTTCTATTTCTTTATAGTCTGTAAAGTTTAAGTTAAGCATTTATAAAGGGGGCAATGAGTAATAAAGTGATGATATGTCAGTAAGTTCTAGTATAAAATAGAAATTACCAAGATATTTTTAAGCAAACATGTTTTCCAAATGCAAAATGATTTTCATAGAAAATATTTTTGCAGGAAATTGAACATAAAAAATGAAAAATTGCTTTCTCTATGGAAAAAGCCTCTTATAATGTTGAGTTTTATATTTTTAATTCTAGTTAATTCTGGCTATGTCTATTTATATGCTCTTGTATATCATTGGCTAGTAAGTTTTGATTCCTATTTTAGTTTACAGTTCTTGTGCTACCTACTTTTGTTATTCACTTGTGTTAATTTTAGCTTTTTTCTTTCATTTTTTAATTTTTATCCTTTTTAATTTTATCATCTGAATGAAATCTAAGTTCTCAATAATTTATTAGTTGAAAGAAAAATCTATTTTTTTTCTTATATATTTGTGCATAATACTTTTTTCAATAGGCATTACACATTTACTATTAGTGCTACCATATTTGTTACCAGAGGTAGGCCTTTCGATTTGTTGCGTTCTTAATTTATTTTTCTGAATGAAATTCAAATTTGTTGTTTCTTTTTAATCTGTAAAGTTTAAGTTGAGCATTTATAACGGATGCAATGAGAAATAAAGTGATAATACGTCAGCAAGTTCTAGTATGAGATAGATATTATTGAGATATGTTCAAGTTTTCTAAATGGAAAATAATTTTCATTGAACATGTTTTCTAAGGAAATTGAAAATGGAAAATGGAAAATGAAAATTTGCTTTCTATAATCGAAAAGGCTCTAATGATATTGAGTTTTTGTAGTTTTAATTCCAGCTATCTTTATATTATATGCTCATTATTTATCACTTGGCTAGTGAGTTTTTATTTTATTTTAGTTTGCAATTTGTTATTGTTTGCTTCTGTTGTTCATTTGTGTAAATTTACTTTTTCTTTCACTTTAGAATTGTGTCCTGTATAATTTTATCAACTATATAAAATCTAAGTTCTTAATAATTTATTGATTGAAAGGGAAAGCTATTTTTCTATTATATATTTGTGCATAATCCTTTCATCAATGTGCATCATAGATCTACTAGTAATGCTCCCTTATTTGTTACTAGAGGTAGGCCATTCAATTTGTTATGCATCTTTAACTTATTTTTTGAATGAATTTTGAATTTGTTGTTTTTTTTATAGTCAATAAAGTTTAAGTTGAGCATTTATGAATGGAGCAATGATTAATAAAATGATGACATGTCAGTAAGTTATAGTATGAAATAGAAATTACGGAGATAAATTCAAGCAAATATTTTTTCTAAATGGAAAACAATTTTCATAAAAAAATATTTTCTAAGAAAATTGAAAATTGCTTTCTACAAGTAAAAAGGCCCTAATGATTATGAAGAGGAAGGTCAAAATTTTGGGTTAAGATGTTAGGATTTCATTGTTCATTATTTTCTCAAAGTAGAATCAGTAACAAAAAAATGAGAGTGCATGTGTTAAATTTCAAGGCTGTAAAATTTTAAGATAAAAATGAATACGAATTTTATTTTCCCTTAATAAATGTAACTAGGAGTGAGAAAATGAGATAGAATTAGTTGGTGGAATAAAAAATATATGGCCCACCACTTATTGGAATGTCTACATTTCAATGTTAATTTGGCACGAAAATTATCAATAATATCTTAATATAACATTAACGAAAGTTTAATGATTGAATTATAAAAATTTAAAAATAATACTTCATCTATTTCACAATAATAGATATTTTAGAGTGATGCACACATACTAATATTAGTTTACATGAATAAATATACCCTTTAAAACTCTTTCACTATTCTCTCTCTTCCATATACTATAACAGTATACCAAATGGTGTGGAAGTTAATAATGAGGATAAAATTGAAAATAATGTAATAAATAATGTATATATATCATAAAACTATAGATAATGTGAAACAATTTTTTTAAAACGTTTATTATTGTCAAATAGAGGGAGTACTATAATGAGATTGTGGCCAAAGTTTAGTGGTCATTTATGCCATTTATTTTAGTATCCTAATTTTATTGGCCTTAGTTGAATTTCTGTATTTCCTTTATTAACATATTCATTATTGTATTTTTTTATTTTTAAACAATTAAATGTGACTAATGAGTGACAATAACTAAATCATATTTGACATGAATTTTTAAGATACATAATATTAGCCCTTACAATTGAATTTTTTTTATTTCATTTTTATCTATTATTTTGTATGTTACTTTATATCAAATTTTATATTTATACTAACATGTCCTAAGAGCGAATTATTCACCATCACTCATGGCGATATGTAGCATTGTTAAAAGAACGAAACAAAGAAAAATAAAAGAATAAGAAAGAAGAATAAATTTGAAAAAAAATGAGATCATTTAATTGATTTATCATGTGATTAAATGCAATAATCACAAGTATTCAAATGATAGGCACTAAATCTTTGGGTCTAAATATTAAAAAAACTGACATTTTTTGCATGTTTTCATGATTAATTTGTTAGGAAACTACGTATTCTTGTGCATCAAATCTCATCCTCATGTTCAAGACAGTGAGAGCATATCGTCAAACTGGAAGCCTCTCATCTTCACGAGAAAACAATTAGAAGATTGTTGGACACCTCGTTATAGCTTTTCCCCAGCAACAACAGCCTTAATAGTTGCTCGAGCTATTGGGTAACTTTTAACAGGGATTGAGATGGAGGATTGTTTCCATGGGATTGTTACATGGTTGCATGACTTGGGAGTTGGTATTGAAAAATAAGCCGGACTTGCCATGGCCATGAGGATTTAGAGACTTGAACCTATGGTTGCAACGGTATTTAATGACGTAGAACAAATTGATTAATGATTTAGGAGAGTAATAAAACAAGGATTACTTTGGTTAGTGAAGGATTTATGATGTGCAAAATAATGGCTAAGGAGAACCGAGGAATTATTGATAGAAAGATACACCATCTTCTGAAGGGTTCCGAGGGCCGGCTTGCAATCGTTAGAAAGATTTTGAAATTTTTATAGGTACCCAAAAATTATATATACAAACAAGTCCCATATGTTATCGTCTCAGCAATGAATCTTATACGAAGAACTATCTGAGAATCGATCCGATTTTAAGTATCTTAAGCGATAACACTAATTATAAATGGATGAAAAGGATATTTTAAAGAGGACATTTGACCCTTTCGCCGAGCTGAAAAATAAAAGAAAAGCTCTCAAGTAAATCGTGAAAATTTCTTCGGAACATATCAACTTAATAATCAGAGCAGCACGCTTATAATTTGAAATAGCTTTTGCTCAATCAAAAATTGTGTATGCAACGCCATCCATCTTGCATTTCAGTAGCATGCGTTGGCAATTAATTTAATCATTCCTGCTAGCAACAGAGTCAATCCTTTCCAATGATGTTGACGTTGTTCTTCATCTATCTAGCATTTGATTCAATATTAACTATGAGATACTTTCATCCTAGTTCTGATTTCAATGGAATCAGCTTCATTACAGAAGCTCTATCCAACAATATCTTCAGATGTTGCTTGAATAGTTTTATCAATTTTCCAAATTTTCAAGTCAAAACATAATTCACTGCTTTGAGCGCTTTAGGTATACCAACAAACCCATGCCTGTTAAAACAACAGCACCTGCCAAGATGGCCGAGGGGAAAGATCCCCATCCAGTCCTTTGGACAATCATTGTACCCGGCTGTGATCTGGTTTGCCGACTTGAATGACTTGAATCGGAGAAGTCCAAATGCAACCTTAAAACCTGTGTAAGGGAAAGAAAATAAAATTAAGTGCACCCAAAAAAAAAATGAATTAAAACTAAGTAGGACGTGCAACAGCTTAATATATATATATATATATATATATTCTACCTGTGCTTTTAACCAATTCTAACAATTCAACGACCCAGACCAATCCCATTGAAAATCACCCTTAGCTGCCTATACCTATCCTAAATCCAATAACCACTACCAAGATACTATCTGAACATTGAACCTCACCATTGAACTCATAGCCTAGTGGTAGAGTACTTATCTTGTAATACAAAGGCTAAGGGTTCAAATCTTTACCCCATCCCCTTTAAATATATTCAACGTAGAGGGGGAAAAGGGGCTATTTACAGGGGGGGAAGGCCTAATAACTTGAAAAATCCATACCTTTAAGGGTTTTTCCATCTTATTCACTACTTCTAAAACATGTCATTTAAATACCAATTCCCAAAATCAGTTGCAATTGTGTCCCATTTTTAAATCTAGACCCTATGGGTGCATCATGCCTTATGTGGCATTTGACAAGGAATAAAATATCATCCTTTATTCCCTCGCTATTGTACTTGAACCTTGCCCTAACACATCATTAACCTTAGAAACCACCCAAATAAATACCAACTAGCCTTCAACTAAGGGCCGTTCTTTAACATTTTGTTTTAGATTGCTGATAAATCCGTGTTTGGTTGTGCTAAATACCATTATGTAATTACACAAAATGAATAAAATTGATACAAATTTTGATTGACAAAAATACAGAGAATGAATGATATTAACAAAATTCTTTACAGAATTTGCAAAAAATTAGAACAAAAAATCTTAATTGCGACAACTTTTCCTTCGTTTTATCTTGTTTCTCAAAGACGTACAACTGTCTTTGGTTTTTCTTTTATGGTCTCGAGTAAAACATTCTCTTTGGAAAATTCTCTCCTGAACTTCTAGTTTTTATTAACCATTTCTTCATTCACCAATTAATCCACCCCTATGAAGATCAGTTTTCCTTCATGCACCTAACTCCCACCAACCACCAAAAAAGAAAAAAAAATTCTAGTCATCAATACCAGTAGACAATCACCATAAATCAAGAATAGCATATCATCAAATCTCCCAAACACAATATTCACTCAAATCCATAGAAAATAACATTAAAAGTTCAATCTAATCTCATCTACTACAAAGAAAGCAAGGGCTTTTGCAAAATTTGATGCCGAAATTCAGTGAAGAATGATATAATCCAGATGAAAGTGACAGACACTTAGCTCATGATGAAATATTCAGTCAAATCTTAAAGATCTACAGCAAAGAAAGAAATGTCTTTCAGAAATTGATGACGGAATTGGGTGGAAAACAATGAAATCATATGAATTTGAGAGGCTCTTGCCCACAGGCATTGAGAGAGAGGGAGACTTACAACAGTGATAAGGATTGAGAAAGATGCAAAACATATGTTAGTGTGAGAACACAAAGAACAAAAGATGCTACCTCAGCATCTTAATTACTAGCATATTAATTTGATACTTTATTTTCTACCTCAGCAGGTCTACAATGGAAAGCACTTAATATTGATTACAATAATTATACCCATGTAACTTTATATATGCCTAAAAAGGTAGGACATTTGCTGACTTTATCAGTTAATTACAATCCACTCATATCACATTAATCAACATAGAAAATAGGGAAATTTATTTCCTCACCTAACTTATCCTAGAGAATAGTAAGCCATATTTTTCTCCTTCTCATAACCCACTTCTCCTCTCCTCCTTCATATCAGTACCAGAATGAGTCTCCAATTTTTAGAACGTGCACCACCATATTACTTCCCAGATCATGGTGCAAGGGTGTGACCAACAAATTAGGTAACTATGGTTCAAACAATACAATTACTAAAAACAACAATGCATCCAAAACATTCATATTGCGTAAGAGTTCCAATTCTACATGTCACCGAGTCTCCTAAAATTGTTTAATATTTAGGACAAAGATTCAATTTGGCCCTTTTACAAATTGCACATATAATCAACTCTAATATTAGGTTTTAAGCCTAATCAAACCACAAATTTTTATTTTTAGCTCAATCAAACCCAATTATACATAATAATAACATTTTTTTCCATCATTTTTAGTGATATAAAATATTTTTAACTTAAAAATTTCTTCATAAAATCTCAACAAATTTAAAAATTCTCCAATCCCTAACCCGATCCTTCTCCCTCTAGCTTCCATGCCAACTCCCTTTGCCACTACCACAACTTATTATGTACCACATCATAATCGCTCCTTCCACAACACCACATCCATCTCACTTTACCTTCATCTGCAATCATTGCTTCTTTGTTAAACACCCTCACTCTAATCATATCAGCCTTAAACTAATCATCACCGAGGAAGACTTCTTTGCATCATCGGCAGCAGTTCTATCACTGGTGAAAGCTCATTGATGAAACACGTTACAATTGTGGAGGAAAACTTCAAAGACAAAATGCTTTAAACTAAGTAGGATTAAAGCAAACTATATGCATTCTAATTTAAGCAATGGGAAGAGAGTTAATTATCATGGAATTACTCTAGATGAAGCAGTAGTGACACATGGTTCCTCCTTCAAATATCTAGATCCTCCAACAAGATGGAGAGAGTGATAAGGACATAGTTGTTAAAGGCACAAGGCGCACTAAGACACCAAGGGATCTTGGGACATAGGGGCAAGGAGCAGGCACACAATTAAGTGACATGAGGTGAAAAAATCATTAAATTTTAGAGAAATTTTGAAAAAATAATTAAAATGTGAGGAAATTTTAATAATTGAAATGTACAGAAATTTTAGAAGTAAGATCTAATAATTATATGACCACATCTTACTATTATATATTGAATGATTTATTGGCGCAAACAAATAGGAAAACATTCTAACCTTTGAGATAATTCTGTTCAAATAGATTAATAAAAGATTAAAGCCATCCTTTACTTTCAAAATTTCAGTTGAAAAGGCTTAAATTGATCATCATTTTTTAATATTAAAAAATAATAAATAAATTTTAAAAGATTAGAGATCATGTGAACAAATCTTCTAAAAGTATTTTCCATTTATTTTTTGTACAATTGAAAAAAACTAATTTCTCTTTCAATTTTAAAGTTAATGACGTAAATAAATATGTATTTTTGAACCAGTCACATATTTAGAGAAATTAAAAAAATCAAAAACAAATGAACATGCATTTAAGAAATAAAAAATACAAAGGATGCTTGAATACATATTTCTTTTGAGAAACATGCCCAAAGACATTGAAAACCCAAAAAAGGAGTTTTTCAAACTTTAAAACCTAGAATTAGAGTAAGCATAAAAAGAAAAATAGAAAGGGACCAAAACAAGGAGGAAAAATCCAGCATGTGGTTGCCCAAAATGAACATATAAACGTCCAGTGGCTTTCTGGTAATGCTAGCAAAATTTATAGTGACTTTCTGGCGGGCCAACACAAATTCTAGCAGATCAAGGAGATGCAATTCCAATAATGGTGCTGTTTTTTAGTGAAAACTCTAGATGAAGGTGGAAGTTAAAGAGACATGCCTTTCTCGCACCTACCGCCTAGTGGCAAGCATGTACCTAAGGCAAAAAAGCATGTGCCTGTATAGGCGCTAGCTCCTGAGCCGGCAAGCCTTGCTCCTCTGATAACCATGGATAAGGATGTGAACAACTAAAAGGTAGATGAAGTGGCATAATGCAACCAGAATCCTCTAACTACAAAATACCAACAAACTGAAAGGGAAATTTTATAGAACAATAATTAAGATAGCCCTAATATATAGTAGTAAGTGTTGGACGATACAAAAACAACATACCCAAAGAATATATAATAGAAATGACGACGCTAAGGTGAATGCATGGCCATACAAGAATAAACCGCATCTGAAATAGAGGTATTCATAATAAAGTAAAAGCGGCAACTATAAAAGATAAAATGTGGAAAATAGATTGAAATGGTTTGGTCATGTGTGTCATAGATCAAAAACACCCCTCTTCAAAAAAAGAGAATGTTAAAGGTAAGGATCATAGTAAAGGAAGAAATCGATTCAAAATAACATGAAATGAAGCAACAAAAAAGGATTTGCAGATATTACATCTAATAGAAGATATAGCTCAAAACGATACAAAATAGAAAAAACCTGTCCATATAACTGATCCAACTAGCTTGGGACTAAAACTTAGTTGAGTTTTCTATTTTTCTTGTATGCAAGGAAAAAAAACTCGACCTCAAACATTATAGTGTCGAATAATCAAACAAATGAACTCGGAGAAGAGGTAGCTTTGTGTTCTTAAGAGGCCGCAACAAAATTGCAACTATGAACATCATGTTTTAATTTACATTACCATGTTTATCAACACCTATAAAATCAATCATATGCCACATTGTTGAGGCGCTTCTAGATTCACTCTAGACAAGAAAATTAATTGAATTTGCATTCTCTGTTGTCTCTTCCAAGGTCTCTTCTTTCTTCAAAGCAAGTCGCTAAAATTATTCCTGCTCATCATTGTCATCTCGAATTTCAAAATATTCCTTTGATATCAAAACTCAATAGTCAACATCTTTGACTCCTCAAGCTACTCTTGTGTTTCTTGACATTATTAACTTTGCAATAACTTTGAAAGTTATCTAAAATTGCAAGAGCAATTTTGACTTTATTTAGAGTTGCTTTCATATCCTCCGAAGTCTTTTTAATGGATTTTCTCCTTTGATTTTTAGTAGACTTTTTGTTGAAATATTATCTCTTTTATAAGCCATACTATTGTAACCAAATTGTGGTTGACCAAAAGTATTTTGTTGATGAACTTGTTCAAACACATTGAATTTTCCATGTTTCTAATCGGTTCTCTTTAAAACAGAAAAGACAGTTGATCGTTAAAAATTCAGATAATAAAGAAGGGGGAGCTCTTTAAAAAACCACTATAGGCATCTCTAAGATCAAGCAATTCATCCAATTAAATCTTGTAAGCATCAATTTATGCTTGCAATTTTTGAATTTGAATCCATATGGTGTTTTCCATCCCAATGAACAGTGCGCATAAATAGAGCTGCCATCTAGTACCTTTTCTTGAATATCAATATTCACGACAGAATTTTTTTTTTTTTTAAAAAAAAAAAGAAAGGCTGCAAACACATAGGGTGGGAAAAAAAAACTACAGATATTAACATCCACAACCACAAAAGAGATTAAAAACTCCTAGTAAAACTATTCTGATACCAAACTTAATGTAGTACCAAGGAAGAACAAAAATTCAAAAGACAGAAAATAAATTACGCACCAAGTCTTCTAAGACAAATACTCAAAATTTCATTTACAATAACTTATGAAATCACTAGTTACGAAGACATTTATGGAATTTTAAGTAATCCTACTAGTAGGAATAGAAATCCTAAGCAGGAACATTCTAAGTCAATACTAAATAGGATAGTAAAAGATCTTTTGAATATTCTTAACCATAATAAAAACTAATCTCTCATCTTTCTAATTAGAAAGTTCACAATAAAAATATGAATTCCATAGTTAAACCTTAAATTAAAATCAGACAAAATGCATTCTGAGACCCATGAATTTTACACATTAGTGCTATTGGCTCCTATGTTTTTATTTATATACATTGACCCCTCAAATTTTTACTTTTATTACATTAAGGGCTTTAGTGATATAGAAGTGAAATTGATAAGAAATACATAATAAACAACAGTTTAAAATTATGAAAAAATTATTGTCCATAATTGGAATCACTGAAGATGTTAAAAATAAGTAAAATTAAACAAGCATTTTTGCTCAAGCTTGAATACCTTTTGGAATGGAGCATTTTTGCCCATGCAGTTTGCAATACGGCTACTTCAATTTTTAAATACAAGTCGGTCAGGGTAATTGGTCATGGATGAAGGAACTTTTCTTAACATGTACAGATCTAAAGCTAGCTGATCGACATCCTGGTAGAGAAACTTGCATTATCACAGTAAAAGAAACAAGGAAAGAAAAGGAGAAGAGATGGTGATGATGAATATTTTATTTTTTGTTTTTTGATTCGTAAATTTAAAATAGTATAATTTTCTTGATTAATTTAAAATAGAAAATAAATATTTATCACCAGAAAATTATGGAAAGCATTTTTTATCAATATTATGATTGTTTTATCCAATTGAGTTCAATTGAGCTAAATAACGATATAACAATTAATTAGGATCAAAAGTAATTTTGGGTTTGATTGTGTTAGAAATTGTATTTGTCTCACTTCGCTAAGTTATTGGATTGTTATATTGTATTTATATGAGTTGGGGACCATCTTCCTTTTAGCTAACTTCTAGGAATGAAATCTACTCAAATCACATTTGTCATCTGTCTTGGTATCAAAGCCAAGCTTTTGTCCATGATAATGGATTTGGAATCTGGCCCATTTGTGTCTCACGCTAGGTGTAAGGAAGGGTGTTAGAAGTTGTATTTGTACCACATAGCTAAGTTACTTGATCGTGATATTGTATATATATGGGTTAGGCACCCTCATCCTTTGAGCTAGCTTTTGGAAATAAATTCTATCCAATCCTATCTATCATCTGTCAGATTGGATGCACAATGAAGTAGAAACACCAAGATGAACCTTTGTTCTAATATTTATTAGGGTCAAGATCATACGTTAATGGACCCAAAAAAAATTGGAAGAGATATTTATTAGAATATAATGGAAAAAAAAATATCTTATGCAACTCATTTAATGAACCACAAAAAGACGAGGATTTTTCGTGACATGATCTTGGGCATAGTGGCCATCCACCCAAATAGTAAAATCTCAACTTTGTCAAGGTAATTTTTTCTCTTAGGCATTACCAAAAATTGGCCCTAGGTAAATGTAGAGGAGAGAGTAGTTTGAAGGGAAGGGAAGAGATGGAAGGGGAAGAGAAAATTTGCATCTAATTGTGTTTGGAAAGCTAAAAGGTAGATGAGGAGAGTAAAAGGTATTTAATTTAGTTCAGATAGATGAGAGAAGGAATTTTAATTGTAAAACAACAATTAAATCTCTATCCTTCAAAATTAGTTTCAATTGTCAATAAACTAATATGGGATAAAGGAAAAACAACAAAAATTGTTTTCCCAAATTTACCTTATTCAAGGGGAATGATTTACCCTGCTTTCCCATATTTTCCAATAAAATTTTGAGGTAAACAGAATAAGGAGTCACCTCCCATCCATTCCTTCCTTTCACCACCTGCCTATGCATAGCGTAAGACTCCTGCTCCAACTTCCAAGTTAGCACCCATCTATGTTAAAATATAACATAAGGTTTTTCTAATACAAGTAAAAACACGTACTAAGTCATCTTCCTATTTTATAGGTAACAATTTGCTCTTTCATCTTGCCTGTTCCTGTTTTACATGTAACAATTAGCGGATTTATCTTGCCTCAGCCTTCTTTCTACCCATTCCACAGTCTCAACTCTAGCTACTCCACCCACCACCTAAAAAGATCCTCCCTACATACCAAAATAATGTTATGACTTTCTTTTTCCTAACATGCAATTGACAACAAAATCCAATTTCCCCTGACAACATACCCCTTGGCCATCAATGAATTTCATTTTAACAAGAGATTATTCTAAAGCAAATTTATGAGACATTATTCTCATGTTGAACTCCTTTTGGGACACTAATCTTAAGGCTCTTTGGTTTTCCAAGATTCTCTCTTTAAATAACTTCCATTTCTCCACAAATTAAAGGTCGCTTGGCCAATTTTCATCTAAGCTAAATTTTAATAAACAGCTAATGCTATAGCAAAACCACATTTGTGCCAGCAAGTAAAAAATACAATGAATAACAGAATAATATTTGAACAGTTATGCATGCTGTCTTTTACAATCTGATCAGTACCACATCACCAATATAAGTTCAACCTTAATCCCAAACTCAAGGTCAAATCTCAATCTTAGTTCCTCTAACTAATTATGCTAATTCAAGCTGAGCACCAGAGCCAGGTGACAGATTTCCAAAAGCATAAAATGAACTCCACAGCACATTTCCAAATAAATCATAATCAAATAAGCAAAATATTACCTTCAATTCAGCTGTTCTAGCATGGTTGACAGCACCAATGAGATCACTATTTGTTGCAATTAAAACTCTGTCACCTTCATCATCCTCATACTGCAGGGAGTTAAAAAAGTTAATTACAACCCAAAGAATTAAGACAGTAATACAGAAAACAGTTTATATGGATATTAGCCTATCTCACCAAAAGTTGAGGATGATCTCGATCTGTATCAAGACCAATCCTCTGCAGCACTGCAGATGTAAGCTCATCTAAATTTTCAGTGCCTGAAAAATAATGAAGGCAAAGTAAAACTTTTTGCTTTTGAATTTGGATGTACATCTATAATGAATTGCATTGTTGCATTCTGGACGTGTTGAATAAACATGCTGTTTTAACCTACTTTTATCCAAATAATATGTTGCTTTAGTTTATCTTTTCTGTTACAATTTCTAACCTTTCAGGTCAAATTATCAATTTACATAACATTCTAGAATATGCTCATTGTATATCTAGGAAAACAATATACATTAAAATCTAAGACGTGTGTAACTTCTTGTGGGTTAACATGGCAACCTAAAAAGTAAGGCATAGTCAATTTTGGGTTGGGCATAGTTACACCCCAATGACTATTTATTATGACGTCAAGACTGTTTTACCAACATTCAACAATTGTATTTAGTGTGTTTCGATAACACCAATTTAAGACCGAAAAAAAAAAAAAACGAAAGTAAGGATATCTTATGCAGACTGAATTAGAAGATTGAATCATGTTAACAAACTAATTGCATAGCTAAATCCACATCAGCGTAGCATAACGTATATGCTTATTAGGAATAGCAACTTTAGACATCCTAATAGTTTAAAAATAAATTTTCAATTCTCCTAACACTTTTCTTTTCTACAATCAAATCTTTGATAATTTTATAACTCCTAGTTGTTAGTCCTAGAATAAAGCATCCATCAAGTGTTAATAATCAATGCAACATTCTATGTGTCAAGGCCAAATTGTAATTTATTTTTTCTTCAACCCTAGTACTTTAACAACTAGCACGTCTCCTCTTTATTCCTTTTTCCTTTTTCTAAAAATCCACTCTTAAATCATTCACAATTTTCTTTAAGAATCCATAATTTATCACATTAAAAAATTTAAAAAAAAACTGAAAGGAAAAGTTAGTGATCCTAAAAAATAGCTCACATTAAGCACTTAGAAAAAATTTGTTTGGTAACATGTTTTAAGCTCTTAATATTTTAAGCGTGTGATATTTTAACTTCAAAAATCACTTAATTTGAAAAATTAAAAATTTTCACTTTATATATTAAGTAATTAAAAACTCCATCACTATATCTCATTCATATATCACTCATTTACCAATCGCCACTTGCATCATTACCAATATTACCACTCACCACATCCACCTCCGCCATTGTCTTGACCACCACCACCAAACCTTTACCACAACCACCCCCATCACCTCCACCACAACCGCTATCTCCACATCCACTGCAACCATCATTGCCTCGACCACAACCATCCCACACACCACCACCAGCATCGTCACCAAATTCACCACCTCCATTGCAAACACCATAACCAGCCCCACTACCATCATCACTATCACCTCCATTACAACCACTAAAACCACCACCACTCCCATAACAACAGTCACCACCATCACCATCATTCCAATCACCTATTAATTTAATTAATTCACATATTTTTGAAGTTTTGAATCTAACATTTATAAATCCAATGATAATTCAACTTTTAAAATTTTTAATACTAAAACTATTTAGCTCTTAATTTTTAAGTACGACAATTATTCAACTTTTAAATTTTCAGTACTTAATTTGCAGTTTTACTAAACACCATCTAAGTTTCTACCTGGTAGCGCAAGAGGTGATTTAGCATTTCCCATTCCCTTTAGAGTGGATTTGGTAGCTCAATTCTCTTAGTAAAATGAGTTAGTGACATAACATTTTGGTGTTTGGTTTACATAAGAACATATTTCCAAGCAAGTTAAATTTCTATATATTTGGATCCTAAGTTTACTTTCTCCCACTCATCTAAAGGATGAAGAATTTCAATAAAATGGATATGAGAATAAAAAGAATAATATGGATACTAATGTCATTAACTATAGTAATAATTAGATAAATATAGCCCTTACATATTACTGTTTCCTAAGATAGAAAACATGAAATTTTTCTTTGAGAAAAACCTTGTCGTGAGATTGGCATATACAAATTTCCATAGAAAATATAAACATAAATTCAACATACAAAGTTGAATTGCTAGCCATGAACCAAAAGGATCTATGGCTCACTCATATAAAGAAACTTTTACACAGTAATTGCATTATACAACTCCAAAAGAAAAGCATCTATATACCTTATTTGAGAAGAGGATTGGAAGACACTCAATTTTCTTAAAACACCCATCATGAAATTACTTCATTTCAATTACATCCCTCACACTAGGTCTTTATATACTTTTTTTTTAATGAGTCTTTATATGTTTTTCCATATGTTCAAATACATAAAGTCACAAGTTCTTTTTCTACATATGTTGGTTAGACATAACAATTATATGCATGTCATGACAAATTGCTACGTTTTGTTAGAATAATATTTCTATAAATTTTAATATTTCATTTTAAAAATATTAAAAATCTTTTGATATTCTAAATTAGTAACTTTAAAAATTTATCATGCTACTAATCTAGAATTAGCTTCCTATATTTTATATACAAAGTTACAAGTTATTTTTTATGTAAATCTATTTTTGTTGTGTAAACATAATAAAAAATCATATGCATTTTTCACTATATATGGCCATAAACATTTTTTAGAATAATATTGCTATAATTTTTACTATTGAATTTTAAATTATTAAAAATCTTTTTTTATTCTTAATTAAAAATTTTACCATTGATTAAGCATTAGTTTTTTATTTTTAGTTATTAATTACCAAGAAAAATAATAATGTTACGAAAACTACGAAGAAAATTATCTACTCAATTTCTTATAAATAAACTATCCATATATAAAAAGAGATTAAGATGATACCTTTAATGACAAAAAAAATCCTCAAAGTTTTTAAAGAAGTCTCATGTTTCTTAATTTATAAACTTCTAAAATAACTTTTATCAAAATGATCCATGACCAAACTTACAAACATCTAATATAACTATTACCACTCTTTCATTTTATTGAAATGATTAAAATATTCTTATAATCAAAATGACATTGATATTTTTTCACTTATATTTTAATTGATTCTTAATTAAATTTTAGAAGTTAACTTACTTCATTTATTTTATTCTAATTTGATTTTAAATATTCTTAAAATTGCATTTTAACATCTATGCCAAATTAAATTTAAAAAACCAACTCAATTTATTTATTTTATTTTATTGCAATATATTTTAATCCATTAGAAGCCTAATGTAAGCCAGAAAATGCAAAGTAAACTTCTTCTTTTAGTCTAATTTAACTTCCTTACCTTTTTAAACTTTATATTTATAACTATGCAATTTTTTTCATTCTTTTTATTTTCATCTCTAAATAATTTAATTAGTAGTCAATACTATAAGTAAATGATACCTTTAAAAGATCAATAATCTCAAACTAAAATATCTACAATCTAAGAGAAAGAAATAAAATATCTAACACTAACTAATTAACCATAAAATGAAATTCATTTGATTTTAAATGTTTATCTATTTCATTTTACCTTATAATAGCTTTTACAAATAATTCGCATAACTTTATCAAATTATTTTAACGAATTTGTATGGCACATGTTAACATAGATTTTTAATCAAAAGTTTCACGTTTCTCTCAATCAATTTGATTGTAAATAATCTTATTTAATTTAACTATGGTGTATTGAATAATAAGTTAAATTTATAGTCTTTAAAAATTTACAAGTATGTGAATTTAAAATCAGATTTTTTATGATTTTCACTTGAAATACAAAATTTATATTCACCTTCATTGTAAATGTATATATATTCAAATAATCGTAAAATCAAATCATTTTTATTTTAACTCTATATATATATATATATATATATATATATATATACAAATAACTCTGAAAACATTTTGCAAATCTTTTTAAAGAATTTTAAAGGTATAACAATTGTATTATTCATATTCACTCTTTTTTAACATAATATAGGCTCATTAATCTAAAGAGATATTGCAAAACCCTAACTCCAAAGCTAACGAAATCAATTATGTTTCTAAAATTATTGCGATTGAACAATAATTAATATTTATATTTAAAATTCAAAAGGTAAAAGAATAACTTTTCTCACATCAAAACTATATTAAATCATTCAAATTTTATTTTAATTAAATAATATATACATAGTTTCTTTTTATGGGAAAATAATACGTATAAATGGTCATAAATAATTAAGTGAAAGGTTTTAAGATGATCATATTTCTTTTAAATGTAAAAGTTTAAAGTTAAAGATTTTAAGATAATTATATTTTTAATATTTTAAGAGTTTAATTTAAGATGATTTTTTTATAAATTGAAAAGTTATATTTGTAACATAATAAATTTTGTGACAAATTGATATAGTAAATTATTGTTATAAAAGAATTTGAAATTCATAATAATAATAATAATAATAATAAAATTATTATTATTATTATTATTAAAGTGGGACCCACATGCAAAGCACACAAAGTCCATCCAGTAATCACAAAGCATCGTAAGCATAGGTATTTATAGACTTAAAACTAATCTTGAATCTTAACAAAACTCCAATTGCAAACCTAATTGGGTCTTCAATAACAACTTCAACCTTTATTTGACAAAGTTTTACAAATTAAGTAAAAAAATTGTTCTTTCATTTTTCTTCTTAAGTCCTAATACTGTTAAAAAATGATAACCCTTTTTATTTTTTTTAACCTCTTTTCTTTTATTCATCAATTCGTAAGAATTCAGTATCTCCACATTACCACAAATGCAATGAAAATAGATAAATTAATCTTTGTCCATTTAAATTTGACTAAGCAATAAATAAATATATCTATGCATATGTTAAAGAAAAAACAAAACGGCTCTTATACTATTCTCAACCCATTACTTTTATGATTCTTTTATACACTTACTAAAATGGTTTTATTACTTGTCCTAATTATCAATGGTTCCATATTTTGTGGCCCAATAGCGCTCTGTGGTGTTTCCTTAAGTCAACTTCCCAACAACAAGATTTCAAGTTGGGCTACTATAGCAATTTACCATAGTGAGTAACCATTCACACTGCTATAGTGGTTTTCAGATTTGACTTATTTTATGTTTTAATTAGCCTTATTTTGTTAATTACAACTTGATTCAAGTGGGAGGTTATATTCCAATCCTAGTTCCATTAGGAATATATGTTCTATCCTTATTCTAGAAGATATTTTAGTCTATAAATAGGACTGATGTTAGGCAGAACAACAACAATAATAATAATAACTATTATTATTATTATTATTATTATTATTATTATTATTAAAGTTTAAATAATATATGCTATTATTAGTATTATTATTATATATGAGTTGGACCTTTCCTTAAGTAAATAATATATATGGTTTGATTCGATTATTCTCAGCATTTTTTTTTTATTTCAATTCGATTATTCTCAGCATTTTTTTTTATTTCAATTCGATTATTCAATTTGTTTTAGTAATCTTGAGATTCGTGTCATGTACATGCTGAATCTAATGCATCATAAACAACCTTCAATGCAAAATGGATATGAACAAGATGCATAACAAGAATTGCCACTCAGCGTACCACATACCATAATTGAAACGATGTACTCGACCCTTGAAATCCACAAATTTGAAGGCAAATGAATTTCCAAGTCCAAGAGATGGATACCTCCCAAGTTCAGTCCCATCTAACGTCATTATTGCAGACATCTCACTGAAATCAGCATCTTATAGGATTAGTTACAGAACTAACCAAGTCACAAGATGATATCATTGTATGACAGGGACAACCTCTGAGTGTCATAATCATCCGGTGGCTCTAAAGCTAGGGCAGAGTCCCAAAACTTTTGCATCATTGTGTTTGCTACATCATTAACAGCTCCAGAGCTACTTTCAGCCTTGCAATGTTCAATTCAAACCGCCTCAATTAAATTTCTTACAACAATAAATAAAAAAATGATTGCAGAATACATAATGGAAGAGAGCAATAAGTATAAATATTTATTAGTACTTCACTTATATTATTTAGTGAGTAAACATTGTATTAGCATTTATTTAGTTGCGATAATATATGAACGGACTGACAAAACTTGTATGCTGAGATTGATTTAACTAAGACACTAGCAAATTTTCAACTCCAGAGTGTAAAATCTAAGCATGAAGACAAACAAAGGTATGGGTATAGAATGAGGTATTTATCAGCACTAAGAATACTAGGAATATATATAAAGCAATTCAAAAGTACACACAGAAGATGATTATGTTGACATGGGATACTTCACAATGTTAAAGCTTTAATCATTAAAATATAAAACAGAAAATCAAGATCTGTAAATTGATTTGTCCTTGATCAGCTGAAATTATAATTGCCCTTATGTATTTAACTAAGCAATGAACAAAACAATGAAAGAAGCTTTTGTCCCCACTTACCACACATTCACCAAATTCACAGCTTCTAAGAACTTGATAAGTGTTTTAAAATATTCATAGAATTCACAAAAGCCTTAACTTTGACTAGGATGGGCTACAAAGGAAACAGTTTTTTCTTTTATTTTCTTTGTCAACAACAAAGAATGGTTGATGCATGATAGGTTGGGGAAGCAGTATAGAACTGCTTGTATGGTAGCAAACAGAAAAGAAATTGTGATTATTAAGGTTTCCTTTAAAGGAAGAAAAGAAACTAAGCTCCAAGAGTTTGATTAAGTAATGATTAGAGGGACAAAGTTTGGTGGGAGTTTTGAAGTTGTTAATAGTACCTGCATTATTGTGACAGCAAAGGAATATGCAGCAAAGAAAGAAAGAAAGAAAAGGAGACATAAGGATAGGAGACTAAGGAGAGTAAGGACCAAGCTTCCAAATCAAATGCTCAAAATTCTATTACTAACAAACTTAAGAAAAACAAATGACTAGGCAGGTATTTTTAAAGTTCCAGTAAATCCTGCTCCCACGATTAGAAATCCGACTAGGAATATTCTCTTACTTCTACTAGAACTATGAATCCCAAACTAGAAAAATTTGAAACAAATAGCAAATAGGAAGTAACTTGTATTACTCCTTTTGGGATCCATTACAACACTTAATAATAAATAAATAGTCCCTACACATAAAAAATGCTTAACTGCCAAGGACATATATTCTTGGACCAAATTTTGCTTTAGGCTTCCAGAGTGGATAACGTTTTTCCAACCATCAAAGAGTTGTTGCTTCAATGATTCAAAAATGCATTTATTACACAAAGGATTTGCTACTCATATCTACCAATATTTCTATTCAATGTAAATATCCAAAAAATTATGGAACATAAATTCTTAAAATTGACAAGTAGAGATTCATTCCAAAGAAATCAACCAAGATGTTTTCCTTAGCTCATATTTCTGTAACCTTTGCACCAATCATTCAACCTAAAATGCTTTAGTCTAAACTCAGAAGTACTATTTTTAGAAATTACATAATAATCGAGAGGCACACATTTCTACCACAAGGACACAAGTTTGAGACAAAAAGCATGTTTGGCATTGAGGTTGAAAATGTTGTATAGCTAAATATACCTTAAAAACAATGTTTAATTTCCTCTAATCAAAATATTAAAAGTCGTGACTTTCTCAACAGCAGCTCCAACAACAATTTGAACATACCGAGAGTACAATTACAATTATAGGCAGTAAAATATTTATCATTCCCATTAGATGTTATGCAGGGATTAGCTTTATTTAATTGCAATTATCCAAGTAAAAGGCGGATGCAGACCAAAAACTTCCATCTTATACAGGACATATATCCTTAGGCATGCTTATCTAGAAAATTCATATCATCATCATAAGCAGCAGTTTTAGAAAGGAAGTTTACCATAGAAATTGCAGCATGAGTTATCTGCAGAACATCTACACAGGCAGCAACAGAACCATCTGCACAACAGCTGTTAAGTAAATTGATATAATGATTCTTTTCTGAGACTAAAGGGAGCAGTTCTCACCTTTATCCATAACAGGAAGATGCAAGAACTTCCCATCATGCATTATATGCAATGCATCAAGAATTGTAGTCTCCAATGTTGCACATTCAGGGTTCCATGTCATTACCTAGAGATAGGGAATACAGAGGTAAGAACAAAAGAAAAAAAAAACAGCAACAATCACACGTCAGATTCATTGAAACTTTAACCTAGTGGATTTTGAAAGGAGGATTTGGATTGAATTTTTCACTTCAATCAAATTAATTAAATAAGATTTAGTATGCATAATTTCTTTCTTCTTTTTCTGGTTAATTTCATTCATTCACAAACATTACATTCAATATCGGAGGCTTAAAATTTTTTTTAGAACGAACTAAATAACTAGAGGCATAATTTCAAATACATGCTAAAATTTGGTTGGAAAATGTTTTACTCTCTTCTATTAAATTGCATCTTATATCTATGCAACTAGAACTAAAGCAACTAATGCCGCAAGTTCAAAGGTTTTGATTTTCAAATTCCTCATTTGAAATCAACACAAATGAAAAATATTACATTCATGTTGAAATGTGGCAACATGTCAATCATCAATAGCACGGGAAATCAATTATTAGTTCAGGAACACGAGCCACCAATGTCTAAATGCCTTACAAATTGAGGACTAGGTATCAACAAGCAAACAACTGCATGTAAATACAACAGAATATTTCTCGGGCATAAATCGTATAGTGGTGAGCCACTTATTTTCTAATGCACCAACACTACTTTATGCAACATAAACTATACTATAGTAATGAGCAAGAAAGATTGATTACACTTAAAGTCAAAACTCAAAAACTGCCTTAACTGTCATATCGTACAAGGAAAAATTGTCAACTTCATGAAGTGCTAAAAAGTAGACATTTTAAGAAAGACAAAAATATCAGAAGTTAATCCCTTAAGAACAATCTCGAAAGCATGGTTATATTTGGAAACAAAGGTGGCTATCAGTAGTAAGTCTTAACTAATCTGACAAATTTAACCTAAGTAGAACTGAAAAGTTAAACCATGAGACACTCAGCAAAAATAAAATCAACAAGGAATTTTTCCTTCAAAATAAACCTTTTCCACCAGGGTCAATTCAGGTGAGAGATTTTGTGCCACAACTCTCATGAGAATATCCTTTGAACTGCAAAGCATTAGCATCAATGTTGATAAGTGAACGTCAATCAAAAACATGGAATTCCATTTGAAAATCTATAAGCAAATAATATATTAAAAGAAACTTTACTTAAGCTTGTGAATGAAAGAATATTACGTGAGTATTCCCTGAATTTTGTTCCCCGTCATAATAATAACTGAATTAACCCGCAACTCTCGCATCTTTTTTGCAGCAACATAGACAGGATCTGATGGCGAACCAATCGCAACTCTAAAAGCACATAGGGCTATGGAGAATTGGTAAAACAAATGCAAGTACCACTTCTTGTGGATAAAAATTTTACTGAAAAATAAATCAAGAGGCAAGCTAAGAAAGTTACTTGGTTTGTTCACTAATGATAGTAGACATAGAAGGTTTGAACATACGTTCCCTTAGTGTTTCTATGAATGCATATGGAGCTGAAACGGAGAAAATAACAAAATATGAAATTTACCAAATTATCAAACACATAAATGTTGTGAATTTATTGCTTTTGTTTTCTTCTGATAGTATTTATTGGCTATTAAACTTACTTCTGATTTCCAAATTTAATTTATAAAAGTTAAGCTGAAATGTGATGCAAGCGACAAACCAAAAAAAGAAATTAAATGAAAGCCTAAAATCCTGTCCAATAAAATAATAATAATAATAATTTTATCATTAGTTTGTCTTTTAAAAGGAAAACAAAAAAGGGGGGAGAGAGAGAGAGAGAGGCAATCACACAAGGTTCTATCAAGTGGGCCATATTGGTTATTACACGCTGATTCATCCATGATTCCAGCATCCAAGTGTGGATCGAACCATCAGGATGAATCAAACCAGCCTCCCATTTTTCATTAAAATCAGCCGATATTCAAAACCCTGGTTCTCTATTAAATATTGTAAACAACAAAGTCCATAAGAGGTCCCACTAATTTGAAAGGAATTGTTAAGAGGATAAGATGTGATGATATCACAATGCACATTACTAGTTGAAATATATCTATATTAACAAATGTCTCACAAGCCCACTTGCAGATAGAGCTCTATGGAAAAGGAAGCATGATAGAAATCCATATTAACAAATGTCTCATAAGCCTACTTGCAGATACAGCATAAAAATATCTAGAGATGGCTATAAATTTTCCCACTATTTATCTAATTCTCTTTACATATATTGATTTGTCAGGCATTATCCTTTGAACAAAAAAATAATTGGAATAGAAAATAACAATGCATCAAGATTTCCAGTTGTTTTTTTTTTTTTTTTAGTTGCTTGTCATAAAGATTGAACCAATACATACAATAGAGCAGATTTTCAAAAAAAAGAGAGCCAGTCATACATTTTACACTAGCATGAACATAATGTATAGTGGCAGTTCCATTCCATGTGTTATTTTCACAAGGACAATGGTATTCAACCTACCAGAAAAGTTGTTTACCCATTGACGTTCCACCCCTTCAACAGCAGCAGCAATTGCACTACCCTGCTCTGCAGCCTTCTCCATTCTAGATATAGCATCATACAGACACTTTGTGATATCCAACAATGCAATAACTTCACCATTTTCTACAACAGGAAGGTGCCTGAATTTTCCTGTTGACTAAAACACAATCAACTAAATGTTGAAAAAACGTAACCAAAATTGATTGCAAAGGAGCATCTGAAGTATCTCTGCAACATTAACATTCACCAGAAAAAATAACTTCCACATTTTGTGTTTCCCAATTTTGAGAGGAGAGCTTAACAAGTTTGTGCCCTGACTTTTCTTAACCAAGAAATACATATGCGCTTCTTAACTTCTAAAGAGCCTGAGCCACATCAATTTAGTCCACTAGCCACAAATATGGTAGACAGATTTGCAAATGGGAAGGTGCTCCAAGCTACAGAATTTAAATGGTAATAAAGAACTTCTTAAAGTAAGGCCTGTCTAAAATTTTTAGAAATTGCCTCTTGTACAGGTTTGTTCCTTTTCACATTCATTTCAATTGAAATAATACTCTAGGATAGAGGAGAAAGAAAAATGCTTCATAATTTAAAAAAAAAAAAAAAAAAAATCCATTTCAAAGACCTCTCAAGTACTATTCAGGCCTTTCTCTGCATGGTCAATTAAAACTGTACCTTTTCTTTTTCCTTGTTCATTATTAAACTAGAAAGTTAAACTCTCTTCCCAAACACCAATAGGAATATGGACATAGACACATGCATTTATACAGGCACTTTATGTAAATACCACTCAAGCACACACTGAAATAAATAACAACCTAGATAATTAACATTACATATAACTCATTCATGCATTAGAAGAAAACTAACCCTGAACCATCTTCTGAAGAGCTTCGATGGCTAATGAATCAGAGGAGACGAAAATAGGATTCCTTGTCATAATCTTTGATACTATAGTCTGCTCTGGTCTCAACCCCTCCGCTATCACACGAGCAGCAATGTCCTAACAGCCACATAATGCAAAACGAAAGACTAAAATTAAATAGACCGACAGAAATCAAGTGGCAGAAAAAAAAAAAAAAAAGAATCCTAGGAACCTTGTCAGTAACAATCCCAGAAAGCAATGCATTGGCGTCAGTTAATAAAACAGCATCCACACGTCGAGCTGCCATTCTCCGACAAGCATCAGATACAGTGGTACCCTCGGGAATGGTGAGAGCTTTTGACAACCTCAACTTCTTCACTGTCCGTTCTCCGCCGACAGACCTCCAGCAATCCACAACAAGCTTATATAAATATATAAAATAACTAACAAGAAGACATATGCGCGAGCGAAATAACAAGCTAAAAAGGCATCTATAGTTTATAGAGGAACAAAGAGTATAACAGGAAATTATACGACAGGTTACGAGGAGATGATGAACCGGTGATGGTTCCCTGGACGCTCCCATTTTCCGATGCCCAAACCGACGATGAAGATTTCCTGGATGAGGTCGATGGGCCTCGCTTTTGCGGCAAATTGTTCCGCCTCAGACCTGGAGGAGGAGCCATCTGGCTGCTCATTATTATTCTCTCGATTCAGGCGAAATAAAATTAGGGTTTTGTTTTGGCAGATTGGAGGCAAAGATTCGAAGTCCCTCTTTTCCTCGAGGGAGAGAGCGAAGAGGATTGTTACTGTGGAGCTCTCTTTCCCTTCCCTTTGTCACGGTTAGAAACTTTCTCACTTGGCGTTGGTAAAAATTTGAATTTCAGTGAACAATTGAGATTGCAAGAATTTGAATTTAATTCTAATTACATTCTGAGAACTCTCATTTTGCGAGATGATTCTCTTTTAGATTTTTTATTAAAAAAACAAGTATTATGTTAAATACTATAATAAATACTATATATCCGTATAGAAGATTGCTTAACTTTTATATCTCATATAAACTTATGTTATGAACTCATAAAATATCATGATAATAAGGGATTTAATAAAGTTGTCTAACATAGAGTTTAGTAATAATGTTTAGTTCTAACATATATAGTATTTCCTTTCATTTTAATTTAAATTTTATTTCATTTATAAATAAATTTTTTACAAAAGATTTTTTATGCTTTTAGAATGAATTTCTATATTTGATATATTATAATAAAATTAAATTTTATTTTAAATGAAATAAATTTTTTGGTTGATTTAAGTGTATAATTCAATAAAATATTTCATTTTTATAAAAATATCATTGTGTTTTTTTTTGAGAAAAAAATTACAAATATAAGAAAAAAAAACAAAAAAAGAGAGAAAGAGAGAGAAAAGGAAGAAAAGAGGAGAGAGTGGAAGAAAGAAATGAAGAAGAAAGTAAAAAATATATATATTTTTTAGTTAGGGGTATTTTTATCATAATAAAAAAAATTACAACTATAAAGTTGATTTGAATATTCTATCAAATTTAACAGAATTTGATTTTGTTGTAATTAATTCTAAAAATTTAATGAAATAGAATTTCAAATAAATTTTTATTTATATCAAACATATAAAATATAGATTCATTTATATCAAACACAACTTTAATATTCATTTCATTTATAAATAAATTTTTATATGTGATATGCAACAAAATATAAATATAATTTATTTCAAATGAAATAAATTTTATGTTTAAATTCAATAAAATATGTTACTTTTATAAAAATATACTCATATTGTTATTTAAAATTTCTTATAGATATAAAAAAAATAAAAATAGAGAAGAAAAAAATAGAGAAAAAACAAAATAGAATGAAAAGAGAGAAAAAAAAAAAGAAAAAATGAAGGAAATTGAAAAATAATATTTTAGCTAAGGTGTTTCTTCATAACAAAAAATGATAACTTTATAATTTACTTGAAAATTCTATTAAATTTCAAAATTTGATTTAATTATAATTAATTATAAAGATTTAATGCAATAGAATTTCAAATGAATTTTTGTTTATACTAAATATAAATTTACAAATCAATTCCATAAAAATTATAAAATTGATTTAATCCAAACACAATTTAAGTATACATTATGAAAACTAGATTAAATAATTTATAATTTTATTATTTATATCAAAGCAAGTTGAATCAATTCAAGTTATTATACCTAATCAAATTTTACCTATGATATATCATTAAATTTAAATTTTACCACAAGTTAGTTATATCTTATTTTATAAATTTTTTTCATTTAATAAATTGAACATAAATGTTTAAACATTACAATAAATACTAAAACTGAATTGTAAGGCATTATTCTTAATTACTGCATATTATAACATGCAATCTAATTGAATCCTCTCTCCTTTTTATTTTTTATTTTAATTTTTCTCTTTTATTTTTTAAAAATGTATTATATACTACTTGATTTATCGTTACTATAATTATCATTAATCTTATTATTACTAACTTCAATATAATTACAACTTGTAACCTTTTTATGTAGCTTAATAATCATAATTGTTATGTTTTTCTTTTCAGTTTATATATTATTTATTTTAAGTCTTGTCTACCTATATTATATGTCTTTTAACTATTAAAAAATTATTATCATTATATTTTAATTAATTTTTAGATTTATTTTATTTTTAATTATGATATATCATTAAATTTAAATTTTACCTATTAAAATACCTAAATATTTCATTAAATTTAAATTTTACCGCAAGTTAGTTATATCATATTTTATAATTCTTTTTATTTAATAAGTTCAATATAAATGTTCAAACAATAGTGTTATTATGACTTTCTTCGTATTATACGAGTGCAGTCTAATTCAATCCTCTTTCTTTTTTTTTTAATTGTTTTATTTTCTAAAAGTTTACTATATGCTACTTGATGTATATTTATTATAGTTTTCATTAACTTCAATATGATTATATCTTGTGATCCTTTTTATATAGCCTAATAATCTGTTATGTTTCTTCTTTTTTTTTTTTTTTTTCAACTTGTATATTATTTATTTTAAGTTTCATCCACCCATATTATATGCCTTTTAGCTATTAAGAAATCATTATCATTATATTTTATATCATTAAAATTATATTTTAGCTATTAAAAAATCATACCTAAATAAATTTCACTTATCATCAAATTTTAATTTTACCATAATCATATTTTATAAATTTTTTTCATTTAATAAGTTCGACATAAATGTTCAAACATTATAGTATATATTAAAACTGAATTGTATATCATTATTCTTATTTACTACATATTATAATAATACAGTCTAATTCAATCCTCTCATTTTATTTTTTATTTTATTTTTAAAATTTTATTTTATATTACTTGATTTATATTCACTATAGTTATCACCTACTTCAATAAAATTACAACTTGTAATCCTTTTTTATATTGCTTAATAATCACAACTGTTATGTTTCTTTCTTTTTTTTTTTTGAATTTGTATATTATTTATTTTAAATTTCATCTACCCATATCATATACCTTTTAACCATTAAAAATCATTATCTTTATATTTTAATTAATTTTTAGATTTATTTTATTTTTATTCCCTATGCATTTAAGTTTTTTTTAACTAGAGTTTAAGATTTTTTTAAGAATTATAAAATATATAATCTTCTCTTAGTTTTTTTAATTTAAAATAAATTAATATATTTACATTAATAATTTTTTATTGATTCAAAGTTTTAACTCATAAAAAATTTTAAGAATTTATTTTTTAAGAAATAAGCCTAATATTTTTTACTATGTTAATAATTTTAAATTTATTTATTTAAAAATTCGAAGTTTAGACCAACTGTATAACTTCAATCAATGAAGAATAAAATTATAAGAGTATATTAACTATAATAATAATATAAATATTTTTTAGATTGTATGTGAAATTTTTAAAATTATAAAAACAAATATTAAAATACTAAGCAAATCAAAAGAAATTTATCATATTTAAATGCAATAGTGACATGCAATTGATTTTAATAGTCAATTTGGGGTTATTTGATTTTTTTTCTTTCATTTTGACTTTATACATATTTGTGAGCATCATATTTTGGGCCTTAGGATACAAGGCTGATAATAAAAAACACTTAGAGTTATTCCCCAAAAGGAAAAGGGAATTACAATAAGAAGAAACAAAAGGCCTTAGAAAGCCTTGGATATAGTTTCAAACCCAGCCCAAGCCTATAAGGCCTAGAAGCCTAATTATGTCAATCATATTTTAAATGGTTGTATAGTCATCCTAGAAGGTTATACAACCAATTAATTGGTTGTACAACCATTTTCCAAACCCTAACCAATTGAACATTCTAGAATTCTCTCATCTATAAATTAATTAGTTGTATAACTAACCAATGGGTTGTATAATCAGCTACTTAGCTGTACATACCACTTAAAAACATTACTTATAGAAGTTTTATGGTCTTTATCTGTTATGGGTCGTGAATGGAGTGCAGCAAGAGCCATTTGAGCTCTGATTCATCCCTTTCTTTATAAATACCCCATCATTAAAGAGAGAGAGAAACTTGGGACAACTAAAGTTACTCTGCCTAAATTGTCATTCACAAAACCTAAATACACATATACCAAATCTTCACTTGATTAAACCAAAGATCCAAGGTAGAACAAGACCTTTGCAATTCATTTTTGTGCATTCTCATTACATTTGTGCATGATAACACCATAATTTAAGTGCCTCTGAAGATAAGACAACATTTAAAAGCATATAAGGGTTCCCCCTCCCCTCCTCTTTCTTCCCCCTTTCTTTTTCTTCTTTTTTCTAGTAAACCTAGTTTGTATGGGTTGTACATACTTCTTGTAGTTTGTACAGACCACTAAGTAGGTTGTATAGACCATCAGTTGGTTTGTGCGGCCTTCTTTGACTAAGAATAGTTTGCAAAACTCGTTATCTTCTCCATTCATGTTCCTTTCTTTTTGACATTTTCTAATTGATGTCTTAGAAGTTCCATTAACAAAATAGGGGTAGGTTTTTATGACTTAGGACTTCGTTCAATCAAATCATAGGACAATGATCAAGTTTGGGTTTGTTTTATAATTTTCATACATTGGACATTCTCATTCTTCTCCACTTCATTATTTAACGTAAGATATGCTTTTTTGTTTAAGACCATTTTAAGCCATGACCTTTCTCTATTCCTAGACTTTAAGAGCCTCATTATGGATATTGTTATTTTGGATTATGTTTATTTTATGATCATTATCACCATCAAAGAGGGAGATTAGCTCTCTAGCTAATTCACTCCTTTCACTATGTTTTAGGTGTCTTCATGATTAGAGTTGGGGAGAAAGTTTTATACTTAAATACCCTCTCATTAGCTATGTTTCATGCTTGCATTCTGTACATATTGTGGCCACGAGATGATTTCCTTTTGATTAACATCCCAACTTTCATTAATGTTAGTGATGTTTATGGATGCTTAGCTTTTTAAGAGTAATGTGAAGGTGGGTTCGATAACCCTAGGATACCACTTATATAAACTTTGTCTTAACCCATTAACATTTTCTAAGGTGCACTTGCATTTCATATATAATTTTCCACATGCCATGATTTATATGTTTATGTTATATTTGTCATTTTTATTACTCTTATATGATTCATGTGATGTTGGGATGATTGAATGTGGACTTAGAGGCCATTCTAGGTTTCCTTGACTTGGAGATCATGGGTGAGACTCTTTTCTTTGGTTGTGATCATGTTGTATTCTTTAACTTTGTCATTCTGTTATTATGATGATAACTAACTTGTGTGTTTTTAGTGTGTAGGTGACCTCTTGAGCACATGATGCTCATAATTATGCATTCTTATGGTTGATTGATGTGCATGCCCCTCCCTTAACATTTTGCATTATCCCGCTCTCTTTTGAGATTGATCATATAACTTTGATATGATTGGTTCGATTACACTTGATATAATGCTTAGGGACATTCATTGGACTAATTAATAATAAGGTTAAAATGGTTAAAAATCAACCAAAAATGCTCGAAAGTTGGATCCCCAAGCCATACCCAATTTCTAAACCCATAGATGAGATGTAGACAAATTGGGTCTTCTAAATGACTTACGTGGATTCAGATTTCGTCCTTACTTAGATTTTTGTCCCGACCAAAGTCGGGTGATGACTCTAATTCCCTTAAGGATAATACAAATGTATTATCCCGTCTTGGTGCCCCGTTGACCACCAAATTGGAAGAGAACTTCAAACTTGCATAAGGCTTAAAGGATCTCCCATTGATCCAAACACGAGCCACAATCTTAGGTTAATAATAATATATGACTCTCATCCTTTCGATCCTGCGATGATCGATAAAATGATGGAGTTGCAAACAAAATTTCACTCGTTCAAGCACGACTCCGAAAATTAATGGCACTCACAATATGATATTATATATAATATTAAAATGAGATAGTGTGACATTATTCTTCAAATAGTGTTATATTATTTCCGTCTATTCCACTAAGTTATCTCCTAGCTCTCCCATTTTTAAATTTTATCTTTTTTAAACATAATTAGTTATACATATTAATTACCATTATATATAATTTCATATAAATTTATTTGATTCATAAATACTATAATTATCTACAACTTTTACTGTATTTATAATTGTTTTATTTTTATTGATAAATTCACTTAATTTTATTTTTTGTATAAAAATTAATAAAATTAGATTTTTATAAAATTTTAATGTAGATTTATTTCATCTACAATCATTTTAATTTCATTAATATATACTTTATTTATTTCATGAAAAATGTTTTTTAGAAAATATTTTATATATTTTCTAATATTTTACACGTTAAAAAAATTGATCAATAAAAAATATTTCTTAATTAATAAAAAAACTAAATCATTCTAAAGAAAAATGATTATCTCTTTTAAAAAGAAAGTCATTTTTTTATTTTTAAAAAACTTATCCAAATAAAAAATAAATTATATAAATTTATATTTATTAGTATATTATTATCATCCTTGATCATTGATATCCACTGGAGAAAATCGCTTATGATTGATAAAATGTACATAATTTTTATTTTTAATATATTTTTCATATATTGAATAATAAATAGTTTAAATATAATGTGCTTGTTGTCTAAATTTTGTTATTATTATATTATAAATTAAAAGAAAATTACCAAGCACCGGATAATATCTTTTCAAAAAACATTTTCTATAAGCCAATCATTTTTTATAAAACAAACAAAGTAATAATGATAAAACTTTTATTTGAATCAATAAAATTAATTAATTTTAGTTTTTCTTATAAGCATTATACTATCATTTTATAAGTGATTTAGCCAAAAAATTTATGCAATAATATTGCAAAAACTCCATTAAAAGATAACTATAGTGATTTCATTGTAAAAATTTTGGAATTAAACATTTATTCTAGTATAATTAAAATCAATAATAAGCATAATTAGTCATAAGTAAGTTGAAACACATGATTCACATAAAATTGTTATAATGACAATTAATTTTGATTTATTATTATTTTTTATATATTATAATAATTTTTTCTTATATTTATTAAGCTTTGAATTCAAATTTGTTATACCTTTAAAAATTCTCGAATATAATTGAACTAAAATTTATTTATATTGTGATTATATTTCAACATTTATTAAGTGTAAGACAAAAATATTTTTAGCTTGTATACACAAAAATATTTTAGATTGTATACTTTTAATTTTTATTTTGATAATAATAACTAATTAGGTACTATTTATATGTATAGAATATATTTGTTGTAATATAGACCATGCAAATGAGTTTTTAAGTCTTAAGTCATTTTAATATATTTGAAAGTCATTTGAAGGAATCCAAATGCTTGAAGAAGCCAATTGATCCTTCTCACATCATTTTTCAAACTTTAAAAAGTAAGAAAACCTTGAAATAGATTTGGAAGCAAAAATTCTCAAGCCAAGTTTACAGAAAATCAACAAACATTATGTTGAATAGGCATGCCTCGTGTTAGAGCTGACACACCCCATGCTAGATAGATTGAAAATTGGCTAAAAATTTCTAGTACACCAATTATTTGATGATGTTTTGTGATGTTTGTGGTTGAGTTAGTGAGATTAAGATTGGATTAAAAGTAAAATAACTCATATTTGATAGGTTTTATAGAAGATCTAATCATGTAGTGTTCTTACTCTTGATAAACAATTTACATCTCAGACAAAATCTTTTTACATGGACATTTTAGGTTCATATTTAGTCATGCAACCTCTAATTTTCCATTTTCCTTCCTATATGGCTATTTGAGAAAATTAATCCAAAAACCCGATTCATCTAATAACCATTTGTATGGTCATCTCATTTCCCTACCCAACTAATTGGCCTAACTATTCCAACCATATATCATCATCAATTAACTATTGGCTTAATTGTCCTAACCATGTAGCATCATGACCTAGCTAATCAGCCCGAGATGAGAATAGAAGTCTGATATAAAAATCCATTATTTCCCATCCTTATTCTCTTTCTAAAAACTCTAATTTCTATCTTTTATATTCCCTCTCACTTATAACTCAAATCTCACTGTAAATTCAACTTAATTTTTTTTTTATAAATAAGCTTTAATAAATTATTTTTCAATATTTTTTTGAGATTGAAAGTGCATTAGAGCTTGGTTTTTCTTTCTTCTATCTTAAGTTTAACATTTTTTATCTTCCCATTTTCCTCCAAGTCATGTATGAGTTTAATCTTACTTTTACTATATTTGGGTTTGTGTTTTATGTTGAAAAGACATGAAGTGAACATAAGATTTACTTAAGTTAGATTGACTTAAAATGTACAAATTGGAAAAATTGACAAATATGAGGTTAAACCTATAATTGGTGCTTTTTAATGTTTAATTGTGATAATCTAGAGTTGATTAAGTTGTAGGATTTCCATAAAAATGTTTAAATGTTACAGTTGAGTTATGACACCTAAGGTTTAGTATAGGTTTTTGAAGATTGTCTTTTTATTTTTATTAGATTGATGATGACGATGATAATGATATGATATGCTCCTAGACTAATAATTAATTTAGAGATTTGAATCTTCTATTGCTCAGGTGGATAGTAAGTTTCAAATAAATACTAATTATTATGATATTCCACCATTTTCTTCCTTTATTTCTTTACATATATGTGTCATATCAACATGAGACTAAATAAAAATAAGATAAACTATATAAAAATATGTTGTTTACATTAAAGTGCATTAGTTAAGTTTTATGTGCATAATGAGATATGATATGTTTGTAGCTCCTAACCATGATTTGATTTACCACTTAGTTCATGATTAATCATTTTATGTGTATAATGAGATATGACATGATATGTTTGTAGCTCTTAAGCATGATTTGATTTACCACTTAATTCATGATTAATCATACAAGGAAGATGGTGTAATGATATAGGTTTATGTTTATACACATTAGATTGAGCTTTCTTAAGATAACTCCTCAAGCCATATGAAAGTAAAGAATAAGATTAGCTTAAATTTTGAGATAACTTCTTAAGGTGTAGTCAAATAATAAGGGATGAAGAGTAAGATGGAGACTTTTAACCTAAGAGATAACTTAGACTAATGTATGTATGCTTATGATTGATATAAATTATGTTTTTTCCATATAGTTTTTGAGAATATTTATGAAGCCCAAATGTGTACATATGAGTCTCATGGTGATATATCATACTAATTAACGTTTACTTACTAAGGTGAAGAAATCATTCCTTATCTTAAAAACATTTCAAGTTTAAAAGAGTCTGAAGCATTAAGAGAAAATTTTTAGTTACATTTGTTATAATTAAGCTTTATAGTATTAGAGTTTTAGTTTCACACATTATATGTTATCCCAAGGTGCCTTAGAAGGGGGGGTTAAATAAGGTAGTGACAAGTTTAAACCTTTTTTTAAAGAGAATTAGAGAGAATAAATCAACCATATTGCATAAGGATTTATAAAGATTCAGCTTAAATCAAGCTTACATCCTCTCCTTTATATACCACTAGAGAGTTTCACTAAATAATAACTTTCTAGTGCTATTGAAACCTTTACATAAGTGAGTTGAACTAGACACCTCTTTCCTAAGGTGGATTTTTAGGCACCACCAAAAAGCTTTAACAAATAGTTTGTTGGCATTATTTAAGCCTTTCCTTAAGATAGTTTGTAGGCATTATCTTAAACCTTTCATAACAAAATAGTTTAAAAATTATTTTCAACTTAAGAGTATCCTTACATAAGTTTTATAAGAAAAGCAAAAAGGAATACTCTTGACACCTAATCCTTTCATAGATAAGTAGTGAATACAACCTTCTTAGTTTGCTTGAGTGGATTGGACTTTGATGTTGCTAATAAAGCTCACTTAATCTTTTTCTTTCTTCAAAAAATAGCTCACACATGCAGTTAGAGAGGACTTAATTCAGCTAATTAAACTTTAAGACACTTTAGAATGCTTTTTGAAGCTTTTAGTTCACTTAAAGTAGTCTCTATGTCACTTTTAACTTATTTTTTTATTTTCAACCTTTTGATCCTTATAGTGGTAGGATAGTAAAATAACTGGCACTTATATTAAGAAACCTGTTTGAATTGTCAATATAAATGTTAGACACACTATTAATAATCATTAGTGAGATCATAATGGTTGTTGAATGACAAACACCCTATTGATCTTACTTCAATGATCATTGAGTGTCAAGCTTTCATTATTGTCTACTACCATTAAGTTTATAAAATACTCATTGGGGTATAATCCATTCTTGTTGTGATCCTTTTAATAATCATTAGCTTCAATCCTTTGAGATTGGCTATATTAACATCATTTGTGTGAATTCTCAATGGTCATTAAGGATATTAAATGCCCCATTGTAATGACTATTATCATTGAAATTTTTAGCCCTAGTCATTAGAGTTTATCAATATGAGCTTTAACACTCGTTGAATTTTATCCATGCCCATTTATCTCATTTCAATGCTCATTGGTACATTCTTTCACCATCGTTTGGACTTGTAAAAGTGTTAAACAATTCTATTAAGATTTTTTCAACTATATTGATGATTCTCAAATGACTATATTTTTTCAACTATATTTTTTCAATGCTCGATGTTTTATCCAATGGTTTTTAATACATCTTTCCACCATCATTGGGACTTAAAAAATGTTTTAGCTAATTCCTCTTGGTTTTTTCAACCTTCATCAATTTCCTTTGATGCCTTTTGGTGTCTATTCAATTATTATTGATAGGTCTAAACTCTTTTTTTGATTCCAAGACTTGTTCATTTTAAGATTTTACTATTTGGATTTACGTGGATAATCTTGAGGTATTAAATAAAGGGCTTATAAGTTCAACCTTAACAAACTTACATAAAGGTTAGATCATATAAATCTTTGTTTGTAATTATCAAAATAAGAATTAGAACTTAAAAGGTTTAACATTCTCCCCTCTCCCTTATTTTATGATGACAAACAATATACGTAAAGTATATATCAAGTATATAGATTAGTTAATATATTCCCATTTACCTTATGTTTAAGGTAATTATGCATCTCAAGATCAATTTTTAAAACAATTTTTCATAACAATTATTTCTTTTTTCTCCTTATTATTCTCTTCCCTATTAAATGTAGAATGTGCATTATTACTTTGGTCTATTATAATATTCATTTTCTCTTTTTACTTATGCTTCTACAAATACACTCATTTTCCCTTACTTTATCTTTCTTATTCTCCCTTTTTTTTCTTAAGTATATTTTATCCCCCTATGTCATTATCAAAATGGAATGATGTTTGCATATTAATAAAAATGATTTATACATAAAAAGAGCACAAAGAGATAAGAAATAATTAAGATATTTTCCATTCATAAACACAGTTTAAAAACAATGAGAGAAAGAAAACAAAAAAGGAAAAGAAAAAGAATTAGGTGGAAGCTTTTAGTATTATAGGATTAGGAATGGTTTTAGGCTATGGTTTAATGGGTAAATGACTTGAGACTCTTTCAATATCCTTATCATTGTTTGGCTTATCCCTAAAGTTTAAACCAAATTATAGATTAAGATTATCTAATCTAAAGTTTGATTCATATCCTTCATTTATATGCCAAGTTTATTGGCTTAAGACTACAATGATATGAT
The DNA here is from genome assembly GCA_949677035.1 of Omphalea diandra. Classification (NCBI taxonomy): domain Eukaryota; kingdom Viridiplantae; phylum Streptophyta; class Magnoliopsida; order Malpighiales; family Euphorbiaceae; genus Omphalea; species Omphalea diandra. The sequence continues at coordinate 40,319 of CATIWR010109710.1, forward strand.
ATTGATCTCTAATCTCATGATAGTGGCATTGATCATGCTCAACTATTATAAAACTTATTCTTCAAAGAGTGAGAAAAGTTTTTCTTAAGTCAAAAGAGTTAGAGATGCAAACATTTGTACTGAAGTAGGCACTGGTGCTAAAGTTAAGCCAATATTAGCTACTACTTCCACAACTGCTATTACAACATCTTTTATATACTCTCATCATTTTATTCAGTAGCTTTAGCATTTTCATTAATTAGGGCAATGAGGACAATAAGGCCATTTTCTTACCTTTTGAGAATTCCCATGTTAATAAGCATTTTCTCACTAATGGCCTTATTTTTTCAAATGTGGAAGCAAATGATATGTGGGTAGACATAAACAAAAAATTCAAGAGGTAGGTAGAAAGGTGCTTAGAAAGGCTAAAGGATAAGTTCCATCTTTAAAATAGGGGTGATGGTGAACCAAGATAATGTAAAAAGTATATCTACAAATTAGGGAAAATGAGGGAAAAAAGAAAAAGAAAAGGATATCTATAAATTGGCTAGAATGAGGGAAAAGGAGATCTAAGGATATGAATCAAGTTAAATGTATTAAGGATAAGGATGATAAGATTTTGATAATGGAGGAGGACATTAAGGAAAGGTGGAGGAGTTATTTAAAGGGTCTCTTTAATGAAAGTTATAATGAAAGCGTAGTAGATGGGGACCATATAGTAATAGAAAAGAATATGAACTCTATTGGGAGAATTAGATTCTTGGAAGTTAAAGAGGCTTTAAGAAAAAAAAATAGGCAAAGCATGTGCTCTCGATGGGATCCCTATTAAGGTATAGAAATGCCTAAAGGACATAACGATAACTTAGTTAATTCATTTGTTTAACAAGATTTTGATCCCCAAAAATATAAAGATTTTGATCTCCAAAAATATATCAGATGAATGGAGAAATAATATCTTAGTCCCAATTTTTAAAAATCAAGGAGACATCTAAAGTTACTCCAACTACAAAGGGATGAAGCTTATGAGCCACCACGAAGTTGTGGGAGAGAGTTATCAAATATAGCATTCAATGTTGCACAGTTATCTTAGCCAACCAATTTGACTTTATGACAAGTCAATCCATTATGGAATCAATCTTTCTTAGCATAAACTTAATGGAGAATTATAAAGAGATAAAGTAAGATTTACATATTGTGTTCATCAATTTAGAGAAGACCTATGATAAAGTGCTATGAGATATATTGTTATAAGCTTTAGAGCACAAGGATGTGCCAGTTGGATACATTTAAGTAATAAAGGGCATGTAGTATATGCACAGTTAGTGGAGATAAGGAAGACTTTCCCATTATAGATGAATTAGACTAAAGGTCAACATTAAGTCTTTATCTTTTCACTTTATTCATAAATGAATTGACAAATGATATATAAAAAGATATTCCTGAGTGTATGTTGTTTGTTGATGACATAGTGCTATTATATGATACTTAGGCAGGAGTCAATAGGAAGTTAAAGCTCTAGAGAAATACATTAGAGGAAAGGATTTCAAAATAAGTTTACATTATAGGTTTAGTGAGGGTAGTAGTAAGGAGAATATATTAGTGCAATTAGAAGGAGTAGTTATATCTCAAAGCACACACTTTAATTACTTAGGCTCAATCTTGCAAAAAGATGAGAACTGTGAATAGGATATTGCCCATTGAATTAAAACGAAATACATGAAATAGGGAAATTCATTAAGTGTGTTGTGTGTCATCATAAAAGCTAAAAGGAAAATTTTATCGCATTGCCATAAGACCCATTATGATGTATGAGAGTGAGTATTAGGCAAAAAAGGCACAACTCAACTCAATTAAGCCTTAATTCTAAGTTAATTAAGGTTAGCTATATGGATTCACTTTTTTCACTCAGGGCAATTATTCAATTAAGTTATTCAAACCCAAGTCAAGACTTTTTTTTTATCTTGACAATATAGATTGAAAGGTTCTAATATCAATTTTAAGTGTTGTTTTTGCAGATATTAAGATAAAATCTCATTAGAAGTTGAATAGAAGTGATTAGAAGAAAAAAAAACTCAAAGTATGAAAATCTACCTTCGAAATTTGCAAATTTCGAAGTGGCTGCGAAGTTTAAAAAAATTACTGTTGAGATTCAAAAGTCGCAACCTTGAATTAGTGAAATAACATCTCTATGTTAGACATACGATTTCACGAAGACAATCATGTCCAAAAAGGAAAATAGCGACCTCGGATTTGAAGTAGTGACTATGAATTTTAAGATCCGTTAGAAATATCTAACGACTAGTTTCTAAAGAGACTAATGGTTTTATGCCATGTGGACTCGTCGTTAGACATAATTCAAAAATAGCGACTGTTTTCGTCTGACTAGCATTTAATACAAGATATGCCTAACACAACTTAGAGATTTAGATACAGTTTCTTTGTAATGTCTCTTTGGTGGTTATTACCTATAAATACACCACCAAATGGACTTGAATGTAAGAGGATAACCATTGATATGTGCCAAAACTCTTAAAAAGTTAATTCTCAACTTTAACTTTTTATTTCTTTGTACATAGTTTGGTGTGAGTTTTGAACACCTTTAGGGTTGGTTCATAAATTGGTGTAAGCTTTGAACACTTTTAGCGTGGGTTTAAGAGTGAGCCCTTATATAGAAAACTCTTGTTTAGGTTTGGGAGTGAGCCTTAGAAAAATCTTGTAAAGGGTTGAATGTTAACCTTGGAAAAACACTTATAATGTTTGGTGTGAGCCTAAAACACTAGGTTAGGTCTGAGCCTTGATACGTGCCTAAACACTAAGTTGAGTGTGAGCTTGTAAAATACTAGTGATTGAGTGAAACACCCAATTGATGAATTGGGGAGTGGATATAGGGTTGGTTAATACTCGAACCACTATAAAACTCTTATGTTCATTCTTCTACTACTCTTTCTCTAATCTTTCATATTTGTGAGCTTCCTCTAAATCAAAAGTTTAAATTTGCCACCAATTTAACCCTTCTTTCTTGATGCACTAAGGCCAACAATTGGTATTAGAGCCAAGTCTCAATTCAAGCCTTAATTGTGTGAAAAAAGATCAATGGCATAAAAACAAGCCCACTTTCATCTTAATCCCCATTTTGATGCAATGATTATGCTATTTAAAAGCATAAAATAGAGATCTATCTTAATAGCGATCTTATCAACTTATGAGATTATATACTTGAAGAGTAGAAGCCTCTAACAAAGATGGTTGAAGGAGTAAAACTGGTAATTAAAAGAGAAGAATGAAGTGAAGCACAAAGGAAGACAAATGGGAAGAACAAGAGGGCAATGACTATTCTCTTAAGCTTCATGTTAAGAGAAGAAATTAGAAGAATCCAACATTGCCAAATTGCACATGCCATATGAAAAGCACTAGAAAACTATCATGAAGGTACAACTTTTGTGAAATCAACTAGGTTAGAGATGTATGTGATAAAGTGGGAGCTCTTCATGATGAAAGACCATGAAAACATCTCCGAAATGACAAAAAGACTCATCTTTATTGTCACAAACATGAAAAACTTTGGAAAGATTCTTACCAACTATGAGGTATATACTGAAATCCTTAAACTTCTTCCATTGAATAAATTTGGTGCAAGAGTATGCAATATTCAATAGTCCAATATGAAGATTGGAAAAGTGCCAATTGATGCCCTTATTGGTAAGCTTTTCACTCATGAGATGGCTCTCAAGAAGGATGAAGAGATATTGAAGCTAAGGGGACAAAGAGACAAAGAGGAAAAAAAAGCTCTGGCCTTCAAAGCTAAGAAGATTGTTCAAGCTCAAGTGACTCAAATGAAAGTGACAAAGAAGAAAAAAAGCTTGTCAAATATCAAGAAGGACCAAGGTGCTCATGAACAAAAGAAGAGAAAAAAGAATCCAAAGAAAGTCATCTTCCTATCATCACAAGGAAAAGAAGAAGAGCTTCAAGGCTACTTGGGATGATGATTGAAGTGATGAAGAAGAAGACAAAGTAGTAAACTTTTGCTTCATGGCTCAAAAGGACTCCTCTAAAGAGTTAAGTACTTTTCCACACTCTTATGATGATTATGATGAATTTGATGGTATAGATTATGAGCTTTTAGAAGTTCTCACTTTGACATATGACAAATATAAGTCATAAATGAAATCTTATAAAAAGAAATATACCAAATTAGAGGATGAGTTTAAATCCTTAAACAGTCTTGTAAGTGAATTGAGGGTTTCAAATGACAAACTCAAAAAATCTATTGAGAGTCTCTAAAAATCCTCTTCGTCCCTAACCTCCTTGAAAAAGGAAAATGACTCCCTAAAGGGTGAAGTTATTGAGCTTAGAAACTCTATTTCTAAGTTTCATAAGGAAAAAAAAACTTTGGATACACTTATAGTATCACAAAGACCTTCTTTTATTAGGCATGGTTTAGGCTTCAATGAAGCTTCCTCATCTACACCATCATTCATTACATTCATTAGAGCATCAACACCTCAAACTTCAAGTATTGAGATTATAGGGAAAAAAGGTGCTTCTAGCACTAAGGCACCTATGCCTAAGGGCAAAGGAAAAGCCCCCTAAGGATCAAAAGCTAAGGCTTAAAGAGTAAATTATGCTTACATTCATAATAAGAAATATGCTCAACCACATAAACACAAAAAATTATCTTTTACTCCTAATCACTCATGCACTTGCATACATTCTCACCACCTAAGTATGAGAAGGCTCCCTACTCATACTATGGTTGTACATAGGAAAGAGACTCACAAGTCTGAGCTCCAATGTCATTATTGCATGAGATATGGACACATCAATGTATTTTGCCACATTAGGAAGGCATACCTTAAATTAGAGGACCCTTCCAAGACTAACCCTCAAGGACCCAAGTATGTTTGAGTACCAAAGCAAAGTGTTTGATGTTGTAGGATGGGGACTCCTTCACTAAATTTCTCATCATGGAAAATCTAAAGGTGAATGGAGATTGCTAATGAAGAAGGAATAAAGTTTCAAATGGTTATTTGTTATCAAGCCATGGATACTAAACTTGTAATGTACCCTTTATCCCTTATGTTTTTAACTAAATATATTTATGCACACATTTAGGGGGAGTTTTATTGCTTAATATATCTATGTGTTGATATGTTTGATTTGATTTGATTGATTGTGTGATTAGTTGAATCAATTCATTTTGCATTTAAGGTTTTCTACATTTCAAATGTTTAAATCAATCATAAAAAATCATATACTCTATACTAGGGCCATATATGAAAATTTTGAAATTTCTAGCCCTAGTTTATGTGTTCAAGCATCTTTAGATATTTGAATTATTTTGCATTTATATTTTTTTATATAAAATTTCCATGTAATTTATGTTTCATCCATTTTTCTTCTTATGTGATATATTGCAATCAATCGTACAAAATTACTTATGTTTGCTATTCAAATTTGAGTTTGTACAACTGACAAGTTTGTAGACATTCTCTCTCATATTCCTTATTTTCTCTCTTACTCGCTCCTATTTCTCTCTTTTTGATCTTGACAAAGGGGGACAGATAATTGACTGAATATAAAAAGATGGAACATACAAAAAGGGGAAATAAAATTGAACTATATTTCCAATAAGCTAAGATAATGATCTTATTAGAATAATTAAGGGGGAGTATGGATTGAGAGAGAGTAATTTTATACTTATGATTTGAATCACTTTACAATCATTTTCTTAAGAAGTTGCATAATTGATTCTTTATCATCTGTATATTCAATCTAGATTGTCAAAATCAAAAAAGGGCAGATTATTAGATTAGGTTATTCAAACCTAAGTCAAGACTCTCTTTTGATCTTGACAATATAGATTGAAAGGTTCTAATATCAATTTTAAGTGTTATTTTTACAAATATTAAAATAAATTTCATTGAAAGTTGAATAGAAGTGATTAGAAGCAAAAATACTCAAAGTATAAAAATCTATCTTCGAAATTAGCGATCGCAAATTTCAAAGTGATCGCAAATTTTGAAAAAGTGTTGTTAAGATTCAAAAGTCGCGACACAAATTTCAATAGCGATTGCAAATTGGTAAAACAATTTCACTGTGACAATCGCGTCCCAAAAGGAAAATAACGACCACGAATTTGAAGCAACGATGATAAATTTTAAGATATGTTAGAAAGATCTAGCGACTAGTTTTTGAAGAGACCAATGATTTCATGCCATATGGACTAGCCATTAGACACAGTTCAAAAGTAGTGACTGCGAATTTCATCTGATGAGTATTTAATGCAAGATATGCCTAGCACAACTTGGAGATTTAGATAGTGTTTCTTTGTAACATCTCTTTAATGGTTATTACCTATAAATACACCATCAAATGAACTTAAATGCAAGAGGATAACCATTGATATGTGTCAAAACTCTTGCAAAGTTAATTCTCAACATTAACTCTTTATTTCTTTGTATATAGTTTGGTGTGAGCTTTGAACACCTTTGGGCTGGGTTTGAGAGTGAACCCTCGTATAAAAAACTCTTATTTAGGTTTGAAAGTGAGCCTTAGAAAACTCTTGTATAGGGTTGAGTGTTAACTTTGGGAAAACACTTGTAAGGTTTGGTGTGAGCCTAAAACACTAGGTTGAGTGTGAGCCTTGGGAAAACACTTATAAGGTTTGGTGTGTGCCTAAACACTAAGTTGAGTATGAGCTTGTAAAACACTAGTGATTGAGTGAAACACCCAATTGGTGAATTATAGAGTGGATGTAGGATTGGTTCATACCTGAACCACTATAAAACTCTTGTGTTCATTCTTCCTCTACTGTTTCTCTAATCTTTCATATTTGTCAGCTTCCTCCAAATCAAAAGTTTAAATTTGCCATAAATTTAACCCCTCCTTGTCAGTGCACTAGGGCCAATAATAATCTTGGGCCACATCCTCGAAAACATGCAAGGCCTCTAGGTCATTTTGAATAACTCTTCTCCTCATGAGTTTAGGTCTACCCATCTCCTTCTTACCTATGTCTACTATAATATGCTCTAGTTTTCTAACTAGTGCATTTAAGGGCCTATGATTTGTATGCCCAAACCACTTAAGTCTAATTTCCTTAATTTGTCAATGATTAGAGCCACCCTTCTTTATACCAAATATACTCATTAGGAACTCTATCCATTCTAGTATAACCAATAACATTTTTATCTATGACAAGCTAATCTTAAAGACTTGTTATGCTTTTATCGCCTAACACTCACTCTCGTACATCATAGTGGATCTTATTATGGTGCAATAAAATTTTCCCTTTAGCTTATATGAGTTCTTATAATCACATGGTACACTTGATACATTTCTCCATTTCATCCATCCCATTTTAATCTGATGGACAATATCCTCTTTACAACTTTATCTTCTTGTAAGATTAAGCTAAGTGTTTAAAGTATGTGCTTTGGGGTATAGTCACTCCTTCTAATCACACTTTCATATGCTCCCTATTACTGCCTTTAGTTACTCCCTCTAATTACACTCTTATATTCTCTTTACTACTACCTTTGCTAAGCTTATAATGCTTCTACTCAGTTTTGGTCCTACTTATCCTAAAACCTTTTTACCTTGAGTGTATTTCTCTAAAGCTTTAACTTTCTATTGACTACTACCAAGTCTCATTTATTAGCACTATATCATTAACAAACATCCTACACCAAGGAATGTCCTCTTGTTTATCCTTTATCAATTAATCCATGACTAAAGTGAAAATATAAGGACTTAAAGCCAACCCTTGGTGCAGTCTAACTATGATGGGGAAGTCTCATGTATCTCTTCTAACTGTGCCTATACTAGTGATTGAATGCCCCATCATACATACCATTTTATTACTTAGGTACGTCGAACTAAAATATTTTTGTGCTCTAAGCCCACCATAATACATCTTTTAACATTCTATCATAGGCTCTCTCTAAATTGATAAACACTATATGCAAATATTTCTTAATCTCTTTATAGTTCTTTATTAAACTTTTACTAAGAAAGATTACTTTCATGGTGGATCTTCTTGGTATAAAGTCAAATTGGTCAGTCGAAATAGATGTACAATACTAAATGTGAGATTCTATAACATTCTTCCATAACTTTATGCATGGCTCATAAGCTTAAACCTTTTATAGTTAAAGAAGTTTTGGATGTCTCATTTGTTTTTAAAGATTGGGACTAAGATACTCTTTCTCCATTCATTTAGCATATTTATAGAGATCAAAATCTTATTAAAAAATGAGTTAATCAAGTTACCTGTACATCTTTTAGGCATTTCCACATTTAATAAGGACCACATCGGGACTATATGCTTTGACTATTTTCCTTCTTCTTAAAGCTTATTTCACTTTAGAGAACATAATTCTCCTAGTATAGTTTATATTCTTCTTTATTGTTATATGGTCCCTACTTTTTAGGTTTCCATTATAACTTTCATTGAGAAGACCTTTAAAACAACTCTTCACCTTTCCTTAATATCCTTCTCCTTCATCAAAATCCTATTCTCCTTATCCTTAATGCACTTCACTTAATTAAATTCTCTATATCTCTTTTTCCTCCTCTTAGCCAACTTATAGATATCCTTTTCCCCATTTATTCCTAATTTTTCATACAATTTCTCATAAAACAGTGCCCTAACTTACTATCTATTTGATTCCTTTTTTGTTATTTTATATTACTTATAAGCATCCTCCATTTTTGCATCTAGTTAATTTCTTGTACCATTCTCTTTTTCTTTATTACTTTTTTAGGTCTTCTCACTCAGCTACCACCCTTCATTTGATGGTAGGCCCTATCTTCTAACCTCTTTAAGCACCTTTCTACCTACCTCTCAAACCTTTCTACTCATGTTTGCTTATATATCATTTGCCTCCAAGTTTGGATTCCATGCTCTCATATTTGTCAACTCATTCCTAAATTGCTCACACTTTTCTTTTTTTAACTCCCACCATTTAGTCCTAGTAAAGGCCTTTTAGGATGGTTTTCTCAGCTATCACTTAATCTTGACATTTAAGACCAATAACCTATATTGAGCTATTAAAGCTTCCCTTAGAATAACTTTACAATCCTTACACAGGGCTCGATTTGACTTTCTTATAAGAAAGAAGACAATTTACCTTTTATTGTACTCATTTTTAAAGGTTACTAAATGAGATTCTCTTTTAAAAAAGTAGGCATTAGCTATAAATTAATTCATAAGCTACTGTAAAATCAAGGATATTTTTTTCCTTCTTATTTTTACTCCTAAAGCCACAACTTCTATGTACTTTCTCTAAATCACTTCTATATCGATCTACATGGCCATTCAAGTTTCCACCAATGATGATATTTTATTCATTTGGTATGTTTTGCACGATGTTATCTTTGTCTTTCCAAAATCTTTGTTTGCTCTCACTATCTAGATCAACTTATGGTGTATAAGCGCTAACCACATTAATTATCTTACCTTTTAAAACTAGGTTAGCTATAATGATCCTATCTCCCGCTCTCCTCATTGATAGTACAACATTCCTTAATGTCCTATTTACAATAATGTCTACTCCATTTTTTATTTCTTTTTTTTCTTTGTGTACCATAACACTTTTTCAATTTTCTTACTTTTCACTCTTACTATTTAGTCTCTTAAATACATGTAACGTTCACCTTCCTCCTCTTTATAGTGTCCATTATGTCCATTAGCTTACCTATAAGGGATACTATATTCCATATACCTATCCTAACTTTAGTCTTTACACATTTTTGTCTTTGTCTCCTCCTATAATGGTGTCCACTTCCTCTGTTACCTATGCTACCTGTGCTACTAGTATTATTATGGGTTAAGTTCTTTACCCACATCCACCTATGATGTGGGAACCCTTGCACATTTAATGCCATATATGGGCACTAATATGATGTATTACTTTCAAAGAATATCATACATCTTGCCTACTTATATGATGTATTGCTTTCAATCATACACCTTGCCTACTTCTTATTACATCCTAACTTTGATGTAATATATTACAAATAGGAAACACTTGACTGTTTATCTTAATATTTATCAAATCCATATTTAGGTTTTGATAAAGTTTTACGCTGACTATCTACCTATCATAGCCCTCATCTTTCTTTCAGGCTTAAGACTAGCTAGACATGATGACTCATACCTAGGCAAAGTTCGATAAAGGCGTAACGAGTCTTTAAAATTAAAGTGATGGAGATGAAAATGCTATGATGGATGTATAGTCATACTAGAATAGATAGAGTTCATAATGAGTGTATTAGGGATAAAGTTAGAGTTGCCTCGATTGTGGACAAGTTAAGGGAAGGGAGATTGAGGTGGTTTAGGTATACGAGTCATAAGCTTTTATATACACCAATTTGAAAAGCAAAGTACATTAGAGTAGACATAGGTAAAAAGGAGAGGGATAGACCTAATCTCATATGTAGGAAAGTAATTTAAAATGACATAGAGGCCTTACATCTTTCTGAAGTTAGTGTCCAAGATCATCCTAAGTGGAAAAAGTAAATCCATATAACCGACCCTAATTAACTTGGGATTAAGACTTAGTTGACTTGAGTAAAGCCTCATTTACTATAGAGGTTGCTGAAGGAAATTTGTTGCTACCCTTTTCTCTTCAACCTTTGGAATTGCCTTCACATTCTTGGCAATTTTTGTGAAATAATGTGCCATCATAAAGGCATTTATTTTATTAGCTTATGACTTTAACCATAAGGTGTCAATTTTCTTCTTATTGACCATGTACCACAGATAGAAGACATCCTATATGATGCAATTATTATTTGATTGCCTTCTTTCATTGATGTTCCAAATTATAAATTGATGTGCTATTATAAGTGCATGGCTCTTAATCCTTATGGCTTTGCTGTTGGAGGATTGATAATTAGAGCTTTCTCCAATGATGGGCTACTAAAATTCATATAGTCTAAGTTTAAAAATGGGAGGTTGCTCAGAGTATCCTTCTTCGGCTACCTTGAAGTAGAGTGAGAGGTCTTTTAGGATCATCTTATAAGATTTTCCAAGCAGCTTGAAATGAATGGTTCCTAAGATCTCAATTTTGTTGAACTCATCATCTAAAACCTCTGAGGTTATTAGAATTAGGCTGTTAACTTAGTGTATATAGGCTTTGTTATCTTGAGAAGAACTCCCATCCAATCCCCTACATTAGCTTACTTACCTTTTTAGCTAGCTTATATCTCTCAAGATCCTTATTGGCCCTAGGCACCAAGAAGGGGGGGTTGAATTGGTGTATAAAAAAATTAAAATGAGGATAAAAAAATGAGTAGAAGAGAAGATACACGATTTATAGTGATTTGGATATAATCAACCCTACGTCTACTCCCTAATTCTCTACAATTGGGTGTTTCAATAACTCAAAATGGTATTTCTAAGCTTACACCTAACTCTTATACTTTGTGTTTTCAAGGCTCACATAACAATCTTTATACTTTGTGTTTTCAAGGCTCACACAATAGCCTCTCTTACAAATGTTTTCTAACCTAACTTTTACACTAAGTGTTTTCAAGACTCACATAACAACCTTTACACTTTGTGTTTTCAAGGCTCACATAATAACCTCTCTTACAAGTGTTTTCTAAGGACCACACTAAAACCTCTCTTAAGTGTTTTCACAGGCTCATACTAAAACCTTTCTTACAATTGGTGTTTAATGCCCATACCCAATAATTACAATCTCATAGAGAAGAGAAGAAATTAAGTAGCAAAAGTTTAAGAGTTTTACACAAGTAATGAATTCTCTATCTGTCTCATTTATCACTATTTTCTAGAGTATTTATACCCCATACCCACCAAAGAGACGTTAGACTTTAAAGCTCAACAAATTTTCAAGACATGCTAGGCAGCTTTTATATTAATTACATGTTAGGCAGGAGTCATGGTCGCTACTGGTCATTAGCAGTCGTGAAATCCAAATTTCTATACGGCAGCCAAAAATTATGATGGAAAATCCTATTTGTGTCTAACAGCCAGTCCATGTGGCAGCTCCTCATTGGTCCATCAAGAAAATATAGTCGTTGCATTCTAACTGGTCACAAAAGTCACAATCGCGATTCTTCTTTGTACAGGGCGCAACTCAGGACGTGAATTATTCTATTTGAAAGACAATTTTCTTCTTTTTAAATCATGGTCGCTACCTAAAATGTTGTTCTCTCGAGAATTTTGTTCTCCAATGGATACCGAGGACAATTGGTATGCTATGATTGTGGACTTGGTTCACTCTTCAATCACTTTGAAAGTCGTGATTGCGACTAAGGCATGACACAGACTGCGAATTCGTCTATGACTTTAACACTCCCATCTTTGGATGAGTCGTGGCAGTGATGATGCTGGCAAATTCGCTTGGCCGAGTTTCACCCTGACTATGAACTAAGTCGCGATCGTGAATTACTGACCATTGATTGCGAATTTAGATGAACTTTGCATTCTCGAAGATTATGCAATCCTTCCAACTTTCAATTGAAATCTTAACTTAATTCTGCAAAACAATACTCAATTGAAACATTCAGATTGATCACTCTCCTTTGTCAATATCAAAAGAGGTCCAAGACTTACGATTAACCATCCTAATCCAATAATCTCTCCCTTTTTTATTTTGACAACTTAAATTGATCCTAAGAGAAAATAATGCAGAAATGTGAAGTTAGAGTGATAAATTGTTCAAATGTATACTTAGAAATTTTAGAAAATTTTCTAAGTATGACTTTAAGATGATGCTCCTATTCTTCTATGTCCTATGCTCTCCCTCAACTAATGCTATTATCTTTCTTTCCCCCTTTGAATCATTTTAGACTCTAACTCTCCCCCTTTGGCAAGATCAAAAAGAGTGTAGAAGGGAAAAAGATCAATTGCATAGGTAAACAAGTAAATATAGAGAACAAATGCATAAACAAATGAAGTAAAGCAAACACATAACACATAATTTCAGCAAAGAAACAACTTTTATATATATAAACTTAGAAATAGGTTGTATGGGATCGCATTTTTTTTTTTGCAAAAAAGAAAATACAAAAGAGATCCTAAATTAGAAAGTAGGAGAATCATCTCTAGAAAAGTCTTCATCTTCACCCTAATCTTCACCTTCAGCCTCATCTCCATCCTCAACTTCATCATTACCTTTTTCTTCATGAGTATCATCAAACTTTGTAAAGTCCGAAAGATGGCAAGGAGGGACTCCTAACTTCTCTTGCAAATTAATCATATCATTATGAAGATGAGAGAGGAACAAAAATCTCCTTTTCATCATCCTCATCAATTTATCAAGCTTGTTGTTGATGGTTGCAAGGGAGAGTTTAGCCTTAGGCTTGGGTTGAGGAGGGATGGATGGAGCTCTTTCTTCAATAGCTAGTCTCTTCCGTTTGGAAGATTGTGAAGTCTCCATTTCTCAGCTCCAATGGCACCCGTGGTATAGGCATAGGTGTCTAGGTGAATAACTTTGGCATTGATGAGATTGGTGAGATCAAAGAAGTTTTATAAAGGAAAGAGTTTCTTTGTGAGGAATTTTTCATTTTCCTCATCAAGTGTCCCTACGAAGCGATATATGAATGTAATATGTGAAGGTAAAAGGAATTAGCTTTTGGGTTTGGTATTCATATGGATCAATTGATCCACAAGATACCATCCGGTTTGAACATGCTTATTTTTGACAAGGAAAAAAATAAATGCCAAGTGTTTTTGTAGTACCTTCTCATTACCATCACCTCTAGCATTTACAAAAAAGGCGATGATACGATGAAGTATCAAAAGGGGTAGGGTTTTAATGTGTTTGGCTAGGGAGGATCTCAGGTCATGTTTGGTTTCAATGGAAATTTTCGATAAAAATTCAGAGTAAATGACATTAAGTACGAAGATTATGAAGTGAATATTTTCTCCGACTTAAAGATTGAAGAGAGAGAAAAGTTGGTCAAAAGTGATATAAAAAGGATCGCCAAAAGCTTAGAATACTAACCCGTATTGCCCTGCTCGAGAATCGGCTTTGCGAATCAATTAGATTGAGCACATAAATTCCCTCACAATTTCTTCATAACTGGGTTCATCTCGAAAGTTGAACTCGTTCTAGCCTAAGTCGGAAAGGAAAGCACGAATCTCTGCATTACTGCCCAAGGTCTCCAATAGAAAGGTAGAAGGTATCTTGTTAGGGAGGATCTTTGATGAATTTGCTTTATACCTCTCTTTCTCCTCCTTAGTGATGCCTTTCATGAGGTGGAGTGCAGATGGTTGATTCACAACCTTGCCTTTGTCTGCCCTTGAAATCTTATTGGGAGCCATTGCAAAAGATAAAGAGATTTGTGATTTTAGAGAGTTTTGAGAGAGAGAAATTGACATTAGAAGAGAAGTGAGGATGTTACTATTAAAAGGGGTATTTATAGCCGTTTGAAGTCTTTGTAAATGGCTAGAAACAACTAAAAATGCATTGATGAAGAGATAGAACAGTCAAATCACTTGAATGTTCAGGAAGTTACCCTAATTTGCATTCATGAATTCAAGAGTAGTGATTGCGAATTTCAAAAATTGTGAGTAACGAACAAATTTTCCTTGGGAATACGCACTACAAAGGTAAAAAATTTGAATTTTTGACTAAAAATCGCAGTGAAGCTTGATTTTTAAGAACACAATTTGATGTTTGACAGTTAGGTGACTAGGACTTGTAATATCGATGGCGAATTATGAGTCAACAAGGATAAGAATGAAAAAATAAGTTTTGAAAGAATCAAAATTGTGATCCACTTAAAATATGCCACACATAAAATACATGATATACAATTAACAAACAACACACATAGCAATCATACATAGGATCAAAATTTTCACTTTAGGGAGCTTTCATCAAGCATTCCCAATTCTCTCTTAATAAAGTTCAATCTTTCTTCATTGAGAGGTTTAGTGAAAATATCTATAAGTTGATGATTTGTGTTAATAAATTCTAACACAACATCACCCTTTTGCATATGATCTCTAAGGAAATGATGTCTAATATCTATGTTTTTGCTCCTAGCGTGTTAGATGAGATTCTTAGAAAGATTAATAGCTCTAGTGTTAGCACATTTAATAGGAATGTGATCAATCATTTTGCTGAAATCCTTCAATTATTGTTTCATCCAAAGAACTTGGGTGCAACAACAACTCGCAACAACATACTTGGCTTCTGCGGTGGACAAGAAAACCGACACTTGCTTTTTGCTAAACCAAGATACTAGGCATTCTCTTATAAATTGGCAAGTCCCAAAAGTGCTTTTTCTATCTAATCAATATCTGCATAATCCACATCCGAATATCCTATGAGACTAAAGGATGAATCCCTAGGATACCATAACCGTAAGTGAATTATGCCATGCAAATACTTACAAATTCTCTTAAAAACATTTAAATGAGACTCTTTAGGAGAGCATTGGAACGTAACACACATACATACACAAAACATGATATCCGACCTAGAATTAGTAAGATAAAGTAGAG
The DNA here is from genome assembly GCA_949677035.1 of Omphalea diandra. Classification (NCBI taxonomy): domain Eukaryota; kingdom Viridiplantae; phylum Streptophyta; class Magnoliopsida; order Malpighiales; family Euphorbiaceae; genus Omphalea; species Omphalea diandra. The sequence goes on from CATIWR010109710.1 coordinate 55,782, forward strand.
ATTCGATCATACCTCGATATCTCTTTTTATCTACCGTCTTACCTGATTCATCTTTGTCTAGCTTGATGGTACCACTCATAGGGATTTTGGTTACTTTGCAACCATCCATGCTGAACTTCTTGAGTATTTCCCTTGTGTACTTGGCTTGGTTGATGAAGATCCCTTCTTTGATTTGCTTGATATATAGACTAAGAACAAACTTGAGCTCTCCCATCATGCTCATTTCAAATTCCCTAGTCATACACTTAGCAAAATCCTCACAAAAAGACTCATTAGTAGCAAAAAAAAAAAAAAATTATATCATGAACATAGATTTGTACAATTAGTGTATCATGCTTGTGCTTTTTAACAAATAGTGTGGTGTCCACCTTTCCTTTTTAAAAATCATTTTTCAAGAGAAATGAACTAAGCTTTCATACCAAGCTCTTGGAGCTTGTTTCAATCCATATAAGGCTTTGTTCAATTTAAAAACATGATTTGGAAAACAATGTGACTTAAAACTAGGAGGTTGTTTAAATAGACTGCCTCCTTAATAATTCCATTCAAAAATGCACATTTTACATCCATTTAAAAAAGCTTAAAATTCATGTGGCATGCAAAAGCTAAAAGTATCCTAATGGCCTTTAATCTTGCAATGGGGGTAAAAGTCTCATCATAATCTATGCCTTCTTCTTGGTTGTATACCTTAGCAACCAATCTAGCTTTATTTCTTGTGATAAGACCTTACTCATCTAACTTGTTCCTAAACACCCATTTGCAACCTACAATGGAGTGTTCCTTAGGCCTAAGGACAAGTTCCCATACCTTGTTTCTCTAATATTGGTTGAGTTCCTCTTGCATAGCAAACACCCGACTCTCATCATCAAGAGCCTCATCAATTGACTTTGGCTCAAGTTGAGAAACAAGAGCAAGATTATTATCTAAAAGATGAAGTTGTGATTTAGTACTTATACCCTTGGAGGTATCACCAATGATAAAGTCCATGGGGTGATATTTGGAAAATCTCTAATCTTTAGGTAGATCTTAGCTTAGCTAATCTCTTTGTTGATGTTGTGGCTCCTCATCTTTTTTTGATGATTCACCTCTTTCCTTATTTTTATCTTCTCTTCTGATAGTGTCTTCCAATGATAGCTTTTCAAAATCATTAACAAGATAATCAACAAAAACACCTTTCCCAAGATCAAGTTTACTAGATTCATCAAAGACAACATTCATAGACTCTTTAGCTACCATTGAACTCTTGTTAAAGACTCTAGAGGTGGAATAACCTAAGATTATTCCTTCATTGGTCTTAGAGTTAAATTTCCCAAGATTTTCCTTGATATTTAAAATATAGCACTTACATCTAAATACTCTTAGGTATGATATCTTGCATTTTCTACCATTCCATAGCTTATAAAAAGTTTTATTGAGAACGAGTCTTTTGAAAACTCTATTTGCAATGTTACACGAAGTATTAATGGCTTCAACCCAAAAGTAATTCGATAAAGAATACTCATTGAGCATGGTCCTCGTCATTTCTACTAGTGTTCTATTTTTTTCTCTCTACAACACCATTTTGTTGTGGTGTTCTAGGAGTTAAAAAATTTCCATTCTCCGAATAAAAAGTTTCAAAGGACTAATTTTGAAATTCATTTCCATAGTCACTTCTAATAGAAGAAACGAAGTAATCTTTTTCATTTTAAACTCTTTTTGCAAAACTCTTGGAGGCATCGAAAGTAACACTCTTATGAGCTAAAAAGGACACCTAAGTAAACCTTGAGTAGTCATCAACTAGGACTAGTGCATAATGCTTACCTAAGCTAGCACTCCTAGTAGGTCCTATTAAGTCCATATGAACTAGGTGAAGAGGTCTAGAAGAACTTATAACATTTTTTTGCTTTTTGGGAGGCTTCATGTTACTTTCCCATTTAGTAAGGACCACATGTCTTATCTTTAGTGAAATTTAGCATGGGAAGGCCTTTCACCAACTTTCCTGTAAATAGGCTTTGAATAAGATCCATGCTTGCATATCCAAACCTTTTATGCCATAACTAAGCTTCATTGCTTAAATACATAAGACACTTAAAAGATTGGTTAGCCAAATTGTCTAAGTCAATTGAGTAGGTATTGCCTTTCCTTTCACCCTTGAAAATAACCTCATCATCCTGTAAAGTGGTAACGTGGCATTCCCTAGGATCAAAGGTGACTTTATTACCTTTGTCACACAATTGACTTGCATTCAATAAATTATGTTGTAAGCCACTAACTAATAAAACATTATCAATTAATGAACAACCATTCTTACTAATGGTTCTAATGCCAATTACCTTACCCTTGGCATTGTTATCAAATGTGACATCTCCACCTTCTTTTTCCTTCAATGCCATGAATAGCTTTCTATTTTCAGTCATATGCTTGGAGCATCCACTATCCACATGCTAATTGCTTGATTTGGTGGCTGCCACACTCCCCTACACAATAAAAGTGAGTCACCTTTTCTTAGGTACCCAAGCATACTTGGGTCATAGGAGGTTCAGAGTTGAAGGGTCCTCTAATTTAAGATGAGCCTTCCTAACAAAACAATGAATGTTAACATGACCAAATTTCATGCAATAATGGCATTGGAGTTTAGACTTATGAGTCTTTCTCCTATGAACAAATTTAGTATGAGTAGGAGGCCTTCTCATACCTTGATTATATGAATGCATGCATGTGCATGTGTGTTGAGAAGTAGTAGAGAATTGTTTATGAGAGTGAGCATGCTTTTTGTTGTACATGTAGGCATGGTTGGCTTTTTGAGTCTTAGCTCTTGAGCTTGGGGAAGCCTTCTCTTTGCCCTTAGGCTTAGGAGGCTTAGTGCTAGGAGCACTTTTCTTTCAAATTACCTCAATACTTGTGGTTTGAGATTCTGATGATCTAACAAAGGTAGTTTGTGATGATGAGAAGGCTCAATTGAAGCCTAGACCATGTCTAATCAATGGTGGTCTTTGAGACACAATCAATGTGTCCAAAACTTCCTTTCCTTTACAAAACTTAGAGATTGAGCTTCTAAGCTCAATGACTTCTCCTTTTAGAGAGTCATTCTCTTTTCTCAATGAAGCCAATGAAAAAGATGATGTAAAAATTTTTTTCCACATATTTGTTTTAGCTCATCATTTGATGCTCTCAATTCGCTTACAAGATCATTGAGGGATTTATAATCATCCTTTAATTTTTGACATTTTTTCTTGTGAGACTTCATTTATGACTTGTATTTGTCATATCTCATAGCAAGAGCCTCTAGAAGCTCTTCATATCTCATCAAAATCGTCTAAATCTGAATGAGAATAGGAAAAGTACTTACCTCATTTGGAAATCTTTTTATGCCATGAAGTAAATGTTGGCAACTTCTCCTTCTTCTTCATCTTCACTTGAGCTATCATTCCAAGTGGCTGAAAAGCTTTTCTTCTTCTCCTTATCCTATTTCTTCTTCTTCTTTATTTTGGGATAATCGTATTTGATGTGGCCTTGCTTGCCACACTCATAACAAGTGACTTCATTGGATCTCTCTCTAGGATTATGAGTTGTCTTCTCGAAGCTTCTTCTCTCTTTTCTTCTTATAATCAACTTCTTTGTCCTTTTTGATAGCATTGCTAGCTCTTTTTCTTTTTTGTCACTTTCTTCATCACTAGAGGTAGTTTCTACCTCCTTCTCCTTTGTTGAGGATTTGAGTGCCAAGGTTCTTTTTTCATTTTCTGGTTTATCTTATTGGCCCCTTAATTTCTTCATTTGCTCATCCTTTTGTAAGGCCAACTCATGAGTTAAGAGTTTTCCTATCAACACATCCATTGAAACCTTCTTAATTTCTGGATTGGACTCTTGGATGCTGCACACTCTTGCACCAAACTTATATAATGGAAGAGTTTTAAGGATTTTTGTGTTTACCTTATAATTGGTGAGTCTTTTCGAATTTCTTCATGTTAGTGATGATGGATAAGAGTCTATTCGTCATTTCGGTGATGCTTTCATGGTCTTTCATCATGAAAAGCTCCCATTTCGTCATGTACATCTCCAATCGGCTTGATTTAACCAATGTTGTGCCCTCATGGTAGTTTTTAAAAGTCTTTCAAATGACATGAATTGTTTGCTAATATTGCACTCTTTCAATATCTTCCCTTGAGAGAGAGCTTATAAGAATAACCATTGCCCTCTTATTTTTTCCATTTGATCTCCTATGGGCTTCAACCCAATCTTCCCTTGGAATAAGTTCTTCAATTCCATCCACTACTTTAGTGGGTGGCTTCCATTCTTTGACAACTACATCCCAAAGGTCTACCACATCTGTGTCAAGATAGATCTCCATCCTATACTTCCAATGAGTATAGTCGGATCCATCAAAGTAGGGCTTGAGGTGCGAGTGGATTCCCTCTTGTGCCATGAACTTTGCTCACCCAATTAAGGTTTGAATGTGAGACTTGGCTTTGATACCATTTGTTGGCCCTAAGCACCAAGAAAGAGGGTTGAATTGGTGTAAAAAAAAAATTAAAATGAGGATAAAAAAGGAGTAGAAAAGAGACACAAGGATTTATAGTGGTTTGGGTATAATCAACCCTACGTCCATTTCCTAATTCTCTGCAATTGGGTTTTCTAGAATGGTGTTTCCAAGCTCACACCTAGCTTTTACACTTTTTGTTTTCAAGGCTCACACAATAACCTTTACACTTTATGTTTTCAAGGCTCACAGAATAACCTCTCTTATAAGTGTTTTCTAAGGATCACACTAAAACCTCTCTTACAATTAGTGTTTAATGCTCACACCCAACAACTACAATCTCATAAAGAAAAGAAGAAATTGAGTAGCAAAAGTTTGAAAGCTTTAACATAAGTAATGAATTCTATGTCTGTCTCATTTGTCACTGTTTGGTGGAGTATTTATACCCTATACCCACTACAGAGATGTTAAACTTTAAAGCTCAATAAATCTCCATGACATGCTAGGCAAATTCTGTATTAATTGCATGTCAGGCGAGAGTCGCGGTTGTTACTAGTCATTAGCGATCGCGAAATCCAAATTTCCGTATGGGAGACAAAAATTGTGGCAGAAAATCCCGTTTGTGTCTAATGGCTAGTCCATGTGGCAGCTTCTCATTGGTCCATTAGGAAAATATAGTCGTTGCATTCTAATTGCCCATAAAAGTTGCAGTCGCAATTTTTCTTTGTACAGGGCACGACTCAGGATGTGAATTCTTCTATTTGAAAGACAATCTTCTTTTTCTTGAATCACAGTTGTTACCCAAAATGTCGCCCTCGTGAATTTTATTCTTTAACGGATACTTGGGACACTTGGCATACTATGATTGTGAACTTTGTTCCCTCTTCAATCAGTTTGAAAGTTGTGGTCGCGACTAAGGCGTAACACAAATCGCAAATTTGTCTATGACTTTGACACTCTCATCTTTGGATGAGTAATGGCAACGATGATGCCCGCAAATCCGTCTAGCCAAGTTTCACCCTGTCTTTAAACTAAGTCGTAGTCGCGAATTACAAACCACTGACCATGAATTTGGATGAAGTTTGCCTTCTTGAAGATTATGCAATCCTTCCAACTTCTAATTGAAATCTTAACTTAATTCTACAAAACAACACTCAATTGGAACATTAAGATTGATCAATCTCCTTTGTCAAGATCAAAAGAGGTCTAAGACTTAGGATTAACTATCATAGTCCAACATATTGCTTATAAAAGAAGATGCTTTCCTTTTATTTTTATAGTATATGAATTATAAGCCACATTTCTAGTGTTTTGCAATAATCATAAAATGTGTTTTTGAATTAAAGAGTTATAATGTGGGAATATGTGAATTTGTGAGGTTTTATAACTATAAAGGTATGCCATAATTTAGGAGCATAGTTGAGTAATAAAATTATGGGTGTAATTGAGGTAAGAGTTTATAAGTGTAAAGAATTAATTAATGGTTCTATTTGTTGATTTTTATAGTGAATTATTTTATGGCATAGGCTTATGGCAAACTATAAAAAATTGTCTTAAATTTCTTTAACATCCATTTGTTAATCATATTATAACTAGTGGTATCAAAATATTATTTTTATGATAATGAAGATTTGATTATTATTATTTTAAAGAGTAACAAATTTAAGAAGCTCAATAGCAGCGATGGTGGTGGAGCTTTTGTTACAAGTTCCAGTTATGATAAAAATAATTCTCATGGAAATTTCTATAAAGGAAAAAGCAAATCAAGTTTAAGACCATAAGTGGACAGTGTAGAGAGAGAATGGTATTATTATCATGAGATTTGACATATTCAATATACTTGTATGAAGATAAAGGAAGACCTTATGGAGTGCAAACAATTTAAGAAAACTATACAAAGGATGGAATTATTGCAATGGTAATTGAAGATGATAAATATAATGAATATGAATGTGAAACTCCAATATTAATGTGTTTGACAAATTTAGGAAAGAGACAAAGGATCCATTATGCAATGGGTGGTTAATGGATTCATCTTGCCAATTTCACATTTATTTGACTCATTTGAAGAAAAGACATTAGTATGGTAAAGATTGAAATGTATGATGGTAATTACGTGATATTAGAAAAAAAAGTGAAATGTATGATGGTAATTACGTGATATTAGAAAAAAGATTGAAATGTATAAAAAGATTGAAATGTATGATGGTAATCAAAATAAATAATGTATTTTGATTCATTTAAAGAAAAGGCATTAGAATGACAAAAATTGAAATGTATGATGGTAATTGGGTGATATTAAAAGAAATTTAATTTTCTTGCATAAATTGGATTCATTGTGTTATAGATGTTCTATTAGAGATGAAATAATAAAAGTTAGTCATAATGATCTTGTGATCATAAAAGGTAAAGGACTTAGATTTAAATATCTATATAGATTAGTTGGCAACATATTGTTTAAAGGTGAGCATGTAAAAACTATTAGTAAGGTTTATAATTAAAAGTGCAGGGAAGTGCCGAAGTGAAAATTAACTTTTGTGAAAGTTATGAACATTAAAAGTGGAGATTTATTGTAGTCGAAGTTTAAAAGGATAAGGATAAAAAAATATAAAAATAAAAAAATGAAAGTCTAATATAGTACCAAAACTAAATTGGAAAAGGAAGTTAAATCCAAGTAAAACTTAGATTGTATGAATTGCCAACTTTGTCATATGTTGTATCTAAAAGGAGATGCTCTCTTTTTATTTCAACGGTATGCAAATTATGAGCCACAATTAAGTGTTTTGCTACAATTATAAGGTGTGAGCCAAGAATTGAAGAAATGTAGAAATTATAAGGTTTTGTAACTATAAATGTATATTGCAGTAAAGAAATGTAATCAAGTGATAAAATTATGAGTATATTTGGGTTAAGGGCTTATGAGTTTAATAGTTATATTTTCGATTTTTTGTATTATTTATGAAGTAAATTTATGATAAGCCATGTTAAAATTATTTATGTTTCTTAGACATCTATTTTGTTGATCTTGTTATAACAACTAGAATTTAAAATACAACATGTGATAGTAGGTTGATATTTTATTCCATCCTTAATGATACTATTGTGGAATCCATGTAAATCAAAGATGACAAGGAAGAAATCATTAAGGATCTTATTACCGAAGAATAGTTGTAAGGCATAATTAGCGTACCATTATCAAACACAAAATAAGGTACTAATAATTGTTAAGTTGCCTTTTTTTAATATAATAGTAAAAGTTTAAGCCCCTATGTATATACATATCTGTTGGACTAGGATGGTTAATCCTAAGTCTAGAACCTCTTTTGATCTTGACAAAGTAGATTGACTAATATTTCAAATAAGTATTGATTTTGCAGAAATAAATAAATCTCTTAAGAAGAAATGAAAGAAGTTGATAAACTCCAAAGTGACATGAATATCGTGATCGCAATCTAGGATTCGCGATCGCGACTCATGATTAAGACA